>JAPYYA010000409.1:18995-101705 GCA_028533165.1 Leontopithecus rosalia | reverse complement strand
CCTGGATTTGTTTTGCCTTGCCTTGCTTGAATTTGCCTTGCCTGAACTTGCCTTGCCTTGTCTTGTTTTGCCTGGATTTGTTTTGCCTGGATTTGTCTTGCATTGCATTGCCTGGAATTGCCTTGCCTGGAATTTCCTTGCCTTGCCTTTTCTTTATTTCCTTGAGTGGATTTACCTTTCATTGCATTGCCTGGATTTGCATCACCTGGATTTGCCATGCCTTGCCTTGCCTTGATTTGCCTTGCCTGGATTTACATTGCCTTTTCGTGCCTTGATTTGTTTTGTCTGGAGTTTCCTTGCCTTACTGTGCCCGGATTTGCTTTCCCTGGATTTGCCTTTTCTTGCCTTGCCTGGATTTGTCTTGCCTGGCCTGGCCTGGCTTTGCCTTGCCCGGATTTGCTTTGTTTTGCTTTACCTGAATGTTTTTCCTGGATTTGTGTTGCCTTTCCTTGCCAGGATTTGTCTGGCCTTGCATTGCCTGGTTTTTGTTTGCCTGGATTTGCCTTGCCTTGCCTGGATTTGCCTTTTCTTGCCTTCCCTTTACTTCCTTGCGTGGATTTGCCTTTCATTGCATTGCCCGAATTTGCCTTTCCTGGATTTGCCTCGCCTGAATTTGCCTTGACTTGTTTTGCCTGGATTTGCCTTGTCTGGATTTACCTTTCCTTGTCTTGCCTTGATTTGCCTTGGCTCGATTTGCCTTGCCTTGCCTTGCCTGGATTGATTTGCCTGGACGTGCCTTGCCTTACCTGGATTTGCCTTGTCTTGCCTTGTCTATATTTGACTTATGTTGACTGGATTTGCCTTGCCTTTCCTTGCCCCGATTTGCCTTGCCTCGATTTGTCTTACCTTGAATTAACTCGCCTGCCTTTGCCTTGCCTGGATTTGCCTTCCGTTGCCTTGCCTGGATTTGTCTTGTCTGGCCTTGCCTTGATTTTTCTTGCCTGGATTTGCCTTGCCTTGACTTGCCTTGATTTTCTTGCCGTGCTCTGCCTGGAGTTGCCTTTTCTGGATTTGCCTTGTCTTGTCTCTATTTGCCTTGCCTGGATTTGCATTTACTTGCCTTGCCTGAATTTGCCTTTTATGTATTAGACTTGATTTTCCTTGCCTGGATTTGACTTGCCTTGTCTGGTTTTCCAATGCCTGAATTTGCCTTGCCTTGCCTTGCCTTGCCTTGCCTGAATTTGCCTTGCCTGGATATGCCTTGCCTTGCCTTCCATGGATTTTTCTTGACTGAATTTGATATGCTTTGCCTTGCCTGGATTTGCCTTGTCTGGATTTATTTTGCCTTGCCTTGCTTGAATTTTCCTTGCCTGGAATTTTCTTTAGTTGTCTTGCCTAGATTTGCCTTGCTGGACTTGCCTTGCCTGGATTTCCCTTGACTGGATTTGTCTTGCCTTGCATTGCCTAGATTTGCCTTGCCTTGCATTGCATGGATTTGCCTTACTGGATTTTCTTTGTTTTGCCCTGTCTAAATTTGACTTGCCTTGCCTTGCCTGGATTTGCCTTGCCTTACCTGAATTTGCATTTTCTTATCTTGCCTGGATGTGCCTTACCTGGATTTGCCTTGCCTTGCCTGGCCTGGCTTTACCTTGACTGGATTTGCCTTGTTTTGCTTTCCCTGGATTATTTTTTACTGGATTTTTCTTTCCTTGCCTTGCCCACCTGGATTTGCCTTGACTTGCCTTGCCTGGATTTGCCTTGCCTTGCTTTCCTGGATTTGTCTTTCCATGATTTGTTTTGTGTTGCCTTACCGGGATTTTCCTTGCCTGGATTTGCGTTTTCCTGCATTGCCTGTATTTGCCTTGCATGGATTTTCCTTGCCTGGATTTTTTTGCCAGCAATTGCCTTGCCTTACCTTGCCTGGATTTGCCTTGCCCTGATTTCCTTGCCTCGATTTGCCTTGCCTGGATTTGCTTTCCTTGCCTTGTGTTAATTTGCCTTGACTGGATTTGCCTTTTCTGGATTTGCCTTGCCTTGTCTTGCCTGTATTAGCCATGCCTGAATTTGCCTTGTCTTGCCTTACCTCTATATGCCACCTGTAAATTTGCCTTGCTTTGCCTTGCCTTGCTTTGCCTTGCTTGCCTTGCCTTGCCTTGCCTGGAATGGCCTGGCCTAGATTTGCCTTGCCTTGCCTGGATTTGCCTTGAATGGATTTGCATTGCCTCGCCTTCCCCGGATTTGCATTGCCTGGATTTCCCTTGCCTAGCCTAGCATAAATTTGCCTTGCCTTGCCTTGCGTGGATTTCCCTTGCCTAGCCTAGCATGAATTTGCCTTGCCTTGCCTTGCCTTGCGTGGATTTGCCTTGCCTGGATTTGTCTTGCCTTTCCTTGCCTGGATTTTTGCCTTGATTTTAATTGCCTTGCCTTGCTTTGCCTAAATTTGCCTTGCCTTACCTCACCTGCGTTTGCCTTGCCTGGATTTTCCTTGTCTTGCCTTGCCAGGATTTGCCTTTCCTGGATTTGCCTTTCTATGACTTGCTTGGATTTGCCTTGCTTGACTTTCCTTGCCTGGATTGGCCTTTCCTATATTTGCCTTTCCTGGATTTTCCTTGCCTGGAATTACCTTGCCTTGTTGCCTGGATTTGCCTTGCTTTGCCTTATTTTGCCTAAGTTTCCCCTGCGTTGCCTTGCCGGGGTTTGCCTTGCCTGGATTTGTCTTGCCTTGCATTGCATGTATTTGTCTTACACGGATTTGCCTTGCCTAGATTTGTCTTTCCTTCCCTTACCTCACCTGCGTTTGCCTCGCCTGGATTTGCCTTGTCTGGATTTTTCTTGCCTTGCCTTGCATGGATTTTTCTTGCTTGTATTTTTGCCTTGCCTTGCTACAATTTGCCTTACCTTGCTCTCCCTGGATTTTTCTTTTCTGGATTTGCCTTGCCATGGCCTGCCTGTATTTTCCTTGCCATGATTTTTCTTGCCTTGCCTTGACTGGATTTGTTTTCCCTGGATTTGCCATGCTTTGCCTTGTCTGGATTTACCTTTCGTGCTTTTTCTGACTGGATTGGCCTGGCCTAGATTTGCCTGGACTTGCCTTGCCTGGATTTGCCTAGAATTGATTTGCATTGCCTTGCCTTTCATGGATTTGCCTTGCTTGTATTTGTTTTGCCTTGCCTGGATTTGCTTTTTCCTACCTTGCCTGGATTCGTCTTAACTGGATTTGCATTAGTTTTTCTTGACAGAATTTTTCTTGTCTGGATTTGCCTTGCCTGAATTTGTCTTGCCTTGGTTTGCCTGGATTTGCCTTACCTGAATTTGCCTTTCCTTGCCTTGCCGGGATTTCATTTGCCTTGCCTTGCGTTGCCTTGCCTGGATTTGCCTTTTCTTGTTTTGCCTGGATTTGCCTTGCTTTGTCTGGCCTGGATTTGCCTTTACTAGATTTGCCTTGTTTTGCTTTCCATGGATTTTTCTTTCCTGTATTTGACTTTTCTTGCCTTGCCAGCATTTTCCTTGCCTTGCATTTCCTAGATTTGTCTTGCCTTGCCTTGCCTGGATTTGCCTTGACTGAATTTGCCTTGCCTTGCATTTTCTTTGTTTCTTTTCCTAAATTTGCCTTTCTTTATGTTGCCTAAATTAGCCTAGGCTTGGTTTGCCTTGTTTAGCCTTTCCTGTATTTGCCTTGCCTTCCCTTTCCTTTATTTGCTTTGTGTGGATTGGCCTCTCCTTGATTTGCCTTGCCTTGCCTTGCCAGGATTTGCATTGCCTGGAGTTGCCTTGCCTTACCTTCTCTGGATTTGCCTTCTGTTGAATGGCCTGGATTTGCCTTGCCTGGATTTGCCTTTCTTTGCCTTGACTGCATTTGCCTTGCCTTGCCTTCCCTTTATTTTTTTGGATGGATTTTCCTTTTATTGCATTGCCTGAATTTGCCTTGCCTGGATTTGCATCGCCTTCATTTGCCTTGCCTTGCCTTGCCTTGCCTTGCCTCGATGTTCTTTGCCTGAAATTACTTTGCCTTGCCTTTCCTGATTTCCCTTGCCTGGATTTGCCTTGCCTAGCTTTGTCTTAATTTGCCTTGCCTTAATTTGCCTTGCCTAGCCTTGCCTTGATTTGCCTTGCCTGAATTTTCCTTGCCTTGTTTTGCTTGTTTTCTTCCTGCCTGGATTTGTTTTGCCTTGTCTTCCCTGGATTTGGTTTCATTAAATTTGGCTTGCCTTGCATTGCATTGCATTGCCTGGATTTGCCTTGCCTGGATTTGCCTTTGTTTGCCTTGCCTTGATTTCCCTTGCCCAGATTTGCCTTGCCTGCATTTGCCTTCCTTGCCTTCCTTGCCTGGATTTGCCTTTCCTGGATTTGTTTGCCTTACTTTGCCTGGATTTTCTTTGCCTTGTCTTGCCTGGATTTGCGTTCATTAAATTTGGCTTGCCTTGCATTGCATTGCATTGCCTGGATTTGCCTTGCCTGGATTTGCCTTGCCTGGATTTGCCTTGCCTGGATTTGCCTTTGTTTGCCTTGCCTTGATTTCCCTTGCCCAGATTTGCCTTGCCTGCATTTGCCTTCCTTGCCTTCCTTGCCTGGATTTGCCTTTCCTGGATTTGTTTGCCTTACTTTGCCTGGATTTTCTTTGCCTAGATTTGCCTTCCATTGACTTGCGTGAATTTGCCTTGCCTGGATTTGCCTTTTCTTACCTTTCCTGGATTTTTTTTGTTTGGATTTGCCTTGACTTGCCTTGTTGGGGTTTGCCTTTCCTGGATTTGCCTTGCCTTGCCTTTCCTGGGTTTTCCTTTACTTGCCTTATTTTGCCTCGGTTTGTTTTGCCTGAATTTGTCTTGCCTTGTTTTGACTAGATTTGCCTTTTCTTGCGTTATCTGGATTTGCCTTTCCTGGATTTACCTGGCCTAGATTTGCTATACCTTTTCTTGCCTGAATTTACCTAGCCTTGCCTTTACTGAATTTGCGTTTTCTGAATTTTTGTTTGTTTTGCCTGGATTTTCCTTGCCTGGATTTTCCTTGCTTTGGCTGGCCTGGATTTTTTTTTCCTGGATTTGCCTTTCCTTGCCTTGCCAGTATTTCCCTTGCCTTGCCTTGCCTTGCCTTGCCTTGCCTGGATTTGACTTGACTGAGTTTGCCTTGCCTTGCCTTGCCTTGCCTTTATTTTCTTTCCTGGATTTGCCTTTCTTTACATAGCCTAAATTAGCCTTGCCTGGATTTGCCTTCCCTGGATTTGCCTTGCATTCTTTTTTTTTGATTTGCCTTGTCTGGATTGCCCTCTCATTGATTTGCCTTGCCTTGCCTTACCAGGATTTACCTTTCCTTGTCTTGCCTGGATTTGCCTTGTCTGGATTTGCCTAGCCTTGCCTTCCCTGGATTTGCCTTGCCTGGATTTTCCTTGCCTTGATTTCCCTTGCCCGGATTTGCCTTTCCTACCCTTTCTGGATTTGCCTTAACTGGATTTGCCTTGCCTTGCCTTAACTGGATTTGTCTTGCCTTGCCAGAATTTGTCTTGCCTGAATTTCCATTTGTTTGCATTTCCAGGGTTTACCTTGCCTGGAATTGCCTTTTTATGCCTTCCTTGGATTTTCTTGCCTGGATTTTTCTTACCTTGACTTTCCTGGATTTTCCTTGCCTGATGATGTTTTGCCTTGCCTTGCCTGGATTTGTCTTGCCTGGATTTGACTTACCTTGCCTTGCCTCGATTTCCCTTGGCTTGCTCTGACTGGATTTGCCTTTCTTGGATTTTTTTTGCTTTCCCTTGCCTGGATTTTCCTTGCCTTGCCTTGCCAGGATATGCCTTGTCTGAATTTGCCTTTCCTTGCCTTTCCTGGATATCGCTTTCCTGGTTTTGCCTTGCTACATTTGCCTTGCCTTGCCTGGCCTGGCCTGGATTTCCCTTTTCTAAATTTGCTTTGCCTTACCTTGCCTGGATTTCTCTTTCCTGGATTTGCCTTGTTTTGCCTTACCCTGCCTGCATTTGCCTTGCCTGGATTTGTCTTGCCTTGCCTTTTCTGGATTTGTTTTGCCTGAATTTGCCTTGCCTTGCCTTATTGGGATTTGTGTTTCCTGGATTTGCCTTGGTTTGCCTTACCTGGATATGCCCTGCCTGGATTTTCCTTGCCTTGTCTTGCCTAGATTTGCCTTTCCTGGTTTTGCCTTTTCTTGCTTTACCTGGATTTGCCTTGACTGGATTTGACATGCCTTGCCTTCCGTGGATTTGTCTTGCCTGGATTTTCCTTGCCTTGCCTTACTTTAATTTGCCTTGCGTGGACTTGTTTTGTCTTGACTTGCCTTGCCTGAATTTGCCTTGCCTGGATTTGCCTTTCCCGAATTTGTATTTCTTTGCCTTGCCATGATTTGCCTTCTCTTCCCTTCCCTTTATTTCCTTGCGTGGCTTTGCCTTTCATATCATAGCCTAGATTTGCCTTGACTGAATTTACATCGCCTGGATTTGCCTTGCCTTGACTATCCTGGGTTTGTTTTGTCTGGAGTTACCTTGCCATCCCTTGCCTTGATTTGCATTGTCTTTCCTTGCCTCTTTTTTCTTCCCTGGATTTGCCAACCCTTGCCTTGACTGGATTTGTCTTGTCTGGATTTGCCTTACCTTGCCTGTCCTGGATTGCCTTGCCTGGATTTGCTTTCTTTTGCTCTCCCTGGATATTTTTTTTTCTGGATTTGCCTCTCTGTTCCTTGCCAGAATTTACATTGTTTTGCCTTGCCTGGATTTGCCTTGCCTGGACTTGCCTTGTCTTGCCTGAATTTGCCTTTTCTGAATTTGTTTTACTGTGCCTTCTCTTGTTTTGCCTTGCCTGGATTTGCCTTGCCTTGCATTGCCTTGCTTGGATTTGCTTTCCTTATCTAGCCTGGATATGCCTTGCCTCGATTTGCCTTTCCTGGATTTGCCTTGCCTGGATTTGACTTGCCTTGCCTTTTCTGGATTTGTTTTGCTTGGATTTGTCTTGTCTTGCCTTATCTGGATTTGCCTTCCCTGGATTTTTCTTGGTTTTCCTTGCCTTGATTTTCCCTGCCTGGATTTCCCTTGCCTTGCCTTTCCTGGATTTGCCTTTCCTTGCTTTACCCGGTTTGCCTTGACTGGATTTGACATGCTTTTTCTTGCTTGGATTTGCCTTGCTGGGACTTGCCTTGCCTTGTCTGGCCTTGCCTGGATTTGTTTTGCCTGGATTTCTCTTGCCTTGTCTTGCCTGGATTTGCCTTGACTGGATTTGCCTTGCTTTACCTGGATTTATCTTTCCTTCTCTTGTCTTGATTTGCCTTGCCTTACTATGTGCCTGGATTTGCTTTTTCTGGATTTGCCTTTCCTTGACTGACCTGGATTTGCCTTGCCTGAATTTGCTTTGTCTTGCTTTGCCTGGATTTTTCTATACTGGATTTGCGTTGCCTTTTCCTGCCAAAATTTGCCTTGCCTGGATTTTCCTTGCCTAGATTTATTTTTTCTTGCCTTGACGTGATTTGCCTTGGCTGGATTTGCCTGCCTTGCCTTACCTGGATTTGAATTGCCTGGACGTAATTTACCTTACCTGGATTTGTCTTGTTCTGCCTTGCCTTGATTTGACTTGCCTTGCATTACCTGGATTTGCCTCGCTTTGCCTTGCCTTGTCTATATTTCCCTTGCCTGGATTTGCCTTCCATAGTCTTGCCTTGATTTGCCTTGCCTGGATTTGCTTTGCCTTGTTTTGTCTGGTTTTCCTTTACCTGGATTTTATTTGCCTTGCTTTGCCTAGATTTGCCTTCCTTAACTTTGCCTAGATTTGCCTTTCTTAACTTTGCCTTGGCTAGTATTGCCTGGATTTACCTTGTCTGGATTTGCCTTTCCTTGACTTGCCTGTATTTCCCAGTCCTAGATTTGCCTTATCTGCATTTGCCTTGCCTGGATTTGTCTTGCCTTGCCTTACCTAAATTTGTCTTTGCTTGCCTTATCTGGATTTGCCTTGCCTGGATTTGCCTTACCTGGATTTGCCTTGTCTTTCCTTGCGTGGATTTGCTTTGCCTCGCCTTGCCTGGATTTGCCTTGTTTTGCCTTGCCTGGATTTATGTTCCCTGGATTTGCCTTTTCTTGTTTTGCCTGGATTTGCCTTGCCTTGACTGGCCTGGCTTTGCCTTGACTGGCTTTGCTTTGTTTTGCTTTGCCTGGATGTGCCTTTTCTGGATTTGTCTCTCATTGCCTTGCCTTGATTTTTCTTGACTGGATTTCCCTTGCCTCGCCTTGCCTTGATTTTGCCTTTCCTTGCTCTGCCTGGATTTGCCTTGCCTGGATTTGCCTTATCTTGTCTTGCCTGGATTTGCCTTCTCTGGATTATCTTTGTCTTGCCTTGCCTGGATTTTCCCTCCCTTAATTTGTCTTGCCTGGATTGGCCTTGCTTGCCTAGCCTTGCCTGGATTGGCCTTGCTTGCCTAGCCTTGCCTGGATTGGCCCGGCATAGATTTGCCTTTCCTGGATTTTCCTTGCCTGTATTTGCCTTGTCTTGCCTTTCATGGATTTTCATTGACCAGATTTTCTTTGCCTTGTCTTGCCTAATTTGCTTTCACTGGACTTTTCTGGATTTGCCTTACCTTGATTTGCCTTGCCTTGCCATTACTGGATTTCCCTCATCTGGATTTGTCTTACCTGGATTTGCCTTGCCTTGCATTGCCTGGATTTGTCTTTGCTGGATTTGCCATTTCTTTCCTTGCCTGGACTTACCTTGCCTGGACTAACCTTGCCTGAATTTGACTTGCCTGCATTTGCCTTTCATTGCCATGCCTGAATTTGCCTTTTCTTAATTTGTTTTGCCTTGCCTTGCCATGCCTGGATTTGCCTTTTCCTGCCTTGCCTTGCCTGGATTTGCCTTGACCTGTCTTCCCTAAATTTTCCTTGCCTGAAATTGCCTGCTTTGCCCTGCCAGGATTTGACTTGCCTGAATTTGTTTTACCTGGATATGCCTTGCCTGGATGTGCCTTGCCTAAATTTGCTTTGCCTGGATTTGCCTTGCCTGGATTAGCATTACCTTACGATGTTTGGATTTGCCTTTTCTGGATTTGTTTTATCTAGCCTTCCCTAGATTTGCTTTGCCTGGATTTGTCTTGCCTTGCATTGCCTGTATTTGTCTTGCATGGATTTGCCTTTCCTAAATTTGCCTTCCATTGAATTGCCCAGATATGCCTTGCCTGGATTTGCCGTTTCTTGCATGCCTTTATTTCCCTTGCCTGAATTTGCCTTGCCTTGCCGTGCCTGGGTTTGACTTTTCTGGATTTTGTATTGCATTGCCTTCTCTATATTTGCCTTGCTTAGATTTGCCTTGACTTGCATTGCCTGAATTTGCCTTTACTACCTGACCTGGATTTGCCTTAACTGGATTTGCCTTTCCTTTCCTTGAATGGATTTGCCTTGTTTGGATTTGCCTTGCTCTGCCTTATCTGGGTTTTCCTTTCTTGGATTTGCTTTGGTTTGCCTTGCCTCGATTAGCCTTGCCTGGATTTCCCTTGCCTTGCCTTGCCTGCACTTTTCTTTCCTGGATTTGCTTTTTTATGCCTTTCCTTGATTTGCCTTGACTGTATTTGACATGCTTGCTTGTCTGGATTTGCCTTGCCTTGTTTAGCCTGAATTTGACTTGCCTTACCTGGATTTGCCTTGCCTTGTTTTGCCTGAATTTGACTTGCCTTACCTGGATTTGCCTTTCCTTGTTTTTCCTGGATTTGCCTTGCCTTGCCTGGCATAGATTTTTCTTGACTGGATTTTTCTTGTGCTTTGCCTGGATTTTTCTTTACTGGAGTTGCCTTGCCTTGCCTTGACAGCATTTCCCTTTCCCTTGCTTTGCCTTTCCTTTCCTTGATTTTCCTTGCCTTACTTTGCCTGGATTTGACTTGCCTTACCTGAATTTGCCTTTTCTTGCTTTGCCCGGATTTGCCTTGCCTGGATTTGCCTTGCTTTGCCTTGCCTTGCCTTACCTTGCCTGGATTTGCCTTGTTTTGCTTTGCCTGGATTTTTCTTTACTGGATTTGCCTTTCCTTGCCTTGACACGATTTACCTTCACTTGTCTTGCCTCGATTTTCTTTGCCTTCCTTCGCCTAGATTTGCCTTGAATGTATTTGCACAGCCTTGACTTCCTTGGATTTGCCTTGACTTCCTTGGATTTGCCTTGCCTTCCATTGATTTGCCTTGCCTAGATTTGCCTTTCCTGCCTTTCCTGGGATTGCCTTTAACTGGATTTGCCTTGCCTTGCCTTTACTGGATTTGCATTGCCTAAACTTTCCTTTTCTTGCCTTACCTGGATTTGCCTTTCTTGGATTTTCCTTGGTTTACCTTGCCTGGATTTGCCTTGCCTGAATTTGCCTTTTCTACCTTGCCTGGATTTGTCTTGCTTTTCCTTAACTGGATTTGCCTTTACTTGACTTACCTGGATTTGCCTTGACTGGATTTGACATGCTTTGCCTTGCCTGGATTTGCCATGCCTAGGCTTGTCTTGCCTTGTCTGCCTTGCCTGAATTTGCCTTGCCTGAATTGGTCTTGCCTTGTGTTGCCTGGATTTGTTTTACCTAGATTTCCCTTGTTTTGCCCTGCCTGTATTTGCCTTGCCTTGCCTTGACTGGATTTTCTTGCTTTACATGGATTTGCCTTCCGTGTTTTGCCTGGATTTACCTTTTCTTGCCTGGCCTGGATTTGCCTTGACTGGATTTGCCTTGTTTTGCTTTCCGTAAATTTTTCTTTACTAGATTTGTCGTTATTGCCTTTCCAGAATTTACATTGACTTGCCTTGTCTGGATTTCCCTTGCCTTGTTTTCCCCAGATTTGTCTTGCATGAATTTTCCTTGCCTTGCCTTCCATTGCCTGGATTTACCTTGCCTGGATTTGACTTTTTGTGCCTTTTTTGCCTTGCATTGATTTGCCTTTCTTGCCTTGCCTTGCCTGGATTGGCCTGGCCTAGATTTGCCTTGCCTTGCTTTTCCTGGATTTGTATTGAATGAATTTGCACTGCCTTCGCTTCTCTGGTTTTGCCTTGCCTGGATTTGCCTTGCATTGCCTTGCCTTGATTTGCCTTGCCTAGATTTCCCTTTCCTACCTTTTCTGTTTTTACCTTAACTGGATTTCCTTGCCTTTGCTTGACTGAATTTGCATTGCCTGGACTTGACTTGCCTTGCCTTATCTGGATTTACTGTTCTTGGATTTTCCTTGGTTTGCCTTGCCTGGGATTACCTTGCCTGGATTTCCCTTGCCATGCCTTGCCTTTCCTGGGTTTGCCTAGCCTGGATTTGCCTTTTCTACCTTGCCTGGATTTGTGTAACTAAATTTGCCTTGCCTGGATTTGCCTTGCCTTGGCTTATCTTGATTTGCCTTTCTTGGGTGTGCCTTGGTTTGCCTTGCCTGGATTTGCCTTGCCTGAATTTCTCTTGCCTTTTCTTGCCTTATCTAGATTTGCCTTGACTGGATTTGGCATTCTTTGCCTTCCCTGAATTTGTCTTGCCTTGTTTTTCCTGGATTTGCATTACCTAGAGATCCGTTGCCTTGCCCTGCCTGGATTTGTCTTGCCTTGCCTTGCCTGGATTTGCCTTGCATTACCTGGATTTGCCTTTCCTTGTTTTGCTTGGATTTGCCTTGCTTGGCCTAGCCTGGATTTGCCTTGTTTTTCATTGCCTGGATTTTTCTTTACTGGATTTGCCTTTCTTTGACTTTCCTGGTTTTACCTTGACTTACCTTGCCTGGATTTGCCTTGCCCTGTTTTGCCTGGTTTTCCCTTGCCTGGATTTGCATTTTTTGGATTTGCCTTTTCTAGATTTGCTTTGCCTTGTCTTGCCTGGGTTTTCCTCTTTTTGCCTTATCTCACCTGCATTTGTCTTGCCTGGATTTTCCTTGCCTTTCCTTGTCTGGATTTTCCTTGTCTGGATTTGTCTTGCCTTGATTTTTCTTGCCTGGATTTTCTGTGCCTTGTCTTGCCTGGATTTGCCGTGCCTGGATTTGCCTTATCTTGCCTTACCTCGATTTGCTTGACTGAATTTAACATGCTTTGCCTTGCCTGTGTTTGCCTTGCCTGGATTTTCCTTGCCTTTCATTTCCTGGATTTGCTGTGCCTGGACTTGCCTTGCCTTGTCTTACCTTGCCTGGATTTTCTTTGTCTGGACTTCTCTTGCTTTGTGTTGCCTGGATTGGCCTTACCTGGATTTGCCTTTCCTAGATTTGCCTTGACTGAGTTTTCCTTGCCTTGCCTTCTTTGTATTTCCTTTCCTGGATTGGCCTTTCTTTACATTGCCTAAAGTAGCCTTGTCTGGATTTACCTTGCTTTGCCTTGCCTGGATTTGCCTTGCAAACCCTTTCCTGAATTTTCCCTGACTGGGTTGGCCTCTTCTTGATTTCCCTTGAATTGACTTGCCAAAATCTGCCTCGCCTTGCCTTGCCTTCCCTTGCCTTGTCAAAATTTGCCATGCCTTTATTTGTCATGCCTTGTCTGGCCAAAATTTGCCTTGCCTGTATTGCCTTTTCCTTGTCTTACATTGCCTGGGTTTGTCTTATCTGGATTTGCGTTGTTTTGCCTTGCCTGGGTTTGCCTTGCCTGGATTGGCCTTGCCTTGCCTTCCCTGGATTTTCCTTCCCTGGATTTGCCTTTTTCTGCCTTGCCTGGATTTTACTTTCCTTGCCTTGCCTGGATTTTCCTTGCCTGTATTTGCCTAGACTGCTTTTACCTTGCGTTGTTTTACCTGGATTTACCATTACTGGATTTGTTTTGCATTGCCTTACCTGGATTTGCCTTCCCTCAATTTGCGTTGCCTTGCATCGCCTGTATTTGCCTTGCCTGGATTTGCCTTGCCTTGCTGTATATTGCCTGGGTTTGTCTTGCCTGGATTTATCTTGTTTTGCCTTGTCTTATCTGGATTTGCCTTGCCTCCATTTTTCTTGCCTGGCCTTGAAAGAATTTGTCTTGCCTGAATTTCCCTTCTGTTTCATTGCCATGGTTTGCTTTGCCTGGAATTGCCTTTTTTGCCTTGCCTGGATTTGCTTTGCCTGGATTTTCTTTACCTTTCATTGCCTGGAATTTCATTGCCTAGATTTCTCTTGCCTTGCCTCAACTGAATTTGTCTTGCCTGGCCTTGCCTAGATTTGCCTTGACTTGCTCTGCCTATATTTGCCTTTCCTTGTCTTTCCTGGATTTGCTTCTTCTGGATTTTTCTTCCCTTGCCTTGCCTTACCTGGATTTGTCTTTCCTGGTTTTTTCTTGCCTTGTCTTGCCTGGATTTGCCTTCCGTTGAATTGCCAGGATTTGCCTTGCCTATATTTGCCATTTCATGTCTTGTTTCGATTTCCATTGCCTGAATTTGCCTTGCCTGCATTTGCCATGCCTTGCCGTGCTTGGATTTGCCTTGCTTGCCTTGGCTTGCCTGGATAGTCCCGGCCTAGATTTGCCTTGTCTGGATTTTCCTTGCCATGCCATTCCTGGAATTGCCTTGTTTTGCCTTGGCTTCTTTTGTGTTTCCTGGATTTGTCTTTCCTAGACTTGCCTGAATTTGTCTTGCCATGCCTTGTCTGGATTTCCCTCCCATGGATTTGCTTTCCATTACTTTCCCTAAATTTGTTTTTTCTGTATTTGCCACTCCTTGCCTTGCCTGGATTTCTCTTGCCTGGATATGCCTTGCCTGCATTTGACTTGCCTTGTCATGCGTGGATTTGCATTTTCTGAATTTGTTTTGCCTTGCCTTCTCTAGATTTGCTTTGCCTGGATTTTTCTTGCCTTGAATTTCCTGTATTTGACTTGCATGGATTTGCCTTGCCTAAATTTTCCTTTCATTGAATTGCACGTATTTGCCTTGCCTGGATTTCCCTTGACTTGCCTGCTGTATTTTTCTTGCCTGGATTTGCCTTGCCTTGCCTGGATTTGCCTTGCCTTGATTTTCCTTGCTTGGATTGGCCCTGACTTACCTGAATTTGCCTGGATTTGCCTTGCCTTTCCTTGCCTTGACCAGATTTGCCTCGACTGAATTTGCCTTTCCTCTCCTTGCCTGGATTTGTCTTGCCTGGATTTATGTTGCCTTGCCTTTCCTGAATTTTCTTTTCCTGGATTTCCCTTGCCTTGCCTTGCTTAGCTTTGCCGGAATTTGCATTGCCTGGATTTGCCCTGCGTTGCCTGGATTTTTCTTGCCTGGATTGGCCTCGCCTTGTTTTGGCTAGACTTGCCTGGCCTGGATTTACCTTGCCTTTCCTTGCCTGGATTTGCCATTTCTTACCTTACCTGCGTTTGCCTCGCCTAAATTTGCCTTGCCTTGCGTTGCCTAAATTTGCCATGCCAGGATTTACATTGTATTGCCTTGCCTTGATTTGCCTTGCCTTGCCTTGTCTTGGTTTGCCTTACCTGGGTTTGCCATGCCTTGCCTTGCCTTGCCTTGATTTGTCTTACCTTGTTTTGCCTGAATTTGCCTTGCCTTGCCTGGATTTGCCTTGCCTGTAATTGCCTCACCTGGATTTGCCTTGCCAAGCCTTCTCTGTATTTACTTGTTTATATTTGACTTTCTTTGCATTGCCTAGATTAGCCTTGACAAAATTTGCCTTGACTTGCCTTGCCTCACCGGGATTTGCATTGCCTGGATTTGCCTTGCTTTGCTTTGGCTTGATTTGCTTTGCCTTGCTCTGCCTGGATTTGCCTTGCCTTTTTTGCCTGAATTTACGTTTTCTAAATTTGCCTTGCCTTGCCTTGCCTGGATTTTACTCCCCTAGATTGGCCTTGGTTTGCCTTGCCTAGATTTGTCTTGCTTGCCTTCCCTTGCCTGGATTTGCATTGCTTGCCTTGCTTTGCCTGGATTGTCCTGACCTAGTTTTGTGTTGCCTTCCCTTGCCTCAATTTGCCTTGCTTGGATTTGACTGGCCTTGTCTTTCCTGAATTTGCCTTGCCTGGAATTGCCTTGCCTAGTCTTGACTTGATTTGCCTTGCCTGAATTAGCCTTTAGTAGGCTTGCCAGGATTTGCCTTACATGAATTTTTCTTGCCTTGCCTTGTCTAGATTTGCCTTGCCTGGATTTTTTTTTGGCCTTGCCTTGATTTGTCTTGCTTTTTTGTTTTCCCTATCCTTGTCTGGATTTGCATTACCTTGATTTGCCTTACCTCTCCTTGCCTGGATTTGCTTTGCCTGTATTGGCCTTGACTTGTCTTACCTTCCCTGGATTTGCGTTGCCTAGATTGGACTTGCCTTGTCATGCCTGGATTTGTTTTGCCTTGCCTTGCCTGAAATTTTTGTTGCCTTACCTTGTCTTTATTTACCTTGCCTTCCCTTGCTTGATTTGCTTTGCCTTGGTTTGCCTTTTGCTTTACTTGCCTAGATTTACCTTGCCTGAATTTGCCTTGCCTTGCCTTGTTTGGAATAGCCTTGCCTGCATTTTCCTAGGCTTGCCTTGTGTAGATTTTACTTGCCTGTATGTGCCTTGTCTGGATTTGCCTTGCCTTGTTTTGCCTGCGTTAGAATAGCTTGGACTTGCCTTGCCTTGCCTTAACTTGCCTTTTCTTGCCTTGAATAGATTTCCCTTGCTTGGATTTGCATTGACTTTCCTGGATTTGTTTTGCCCTACCTTGCCTGAATTTGCCTTGCATTGCCTTGCCTTGCCTGGATTTCCCTTGCTGGATTTGCCTTGCCTTGCCTTGTCTCGATTTGTCTTGCCTGGATTAGCCTTGCCTTGCTTTGCCTGGGTTTGACTTGCTTGGATTTGTTTTGTCTTGTGTTACCTGGATTTGCCTTGCTTGGATTTAACTTTTCTTGACTTGCCTGTATTTTTTTGCCTCGATTTCCTTTTTTTGCCTTTCCTGGATTTCTTTTGCCTGGATTTGCCTTGCCTGAATTTGCCTTGACTTGCCTTACCTGGATTTGCCTAACCTTGCATTGCCTGTATTTGCCTTGCATGGATTTGCCTTGCCTGGATTTGCCTTGAATGCATTTGCCTTGGCTTGCTTTGCCTAAACTTTTTTGCCTGGATTTGCTTTTCCTTGAGTTGCCTGGTTTTTACTTGCCTGGATTTGCCTTCCCTTGACTTGCCTGGATTTGCCTTGCCTGGATTTTCCTTCATTTGACTTATTTGGATTTGCATCGCCTTGATTTGCCTTTCCTTGCCTTTCCTGGATTTGCCTTGACTGGATTTCACTTGCTTTGCCTTGATTGGATTTGCCTTGCCAGGATTTGTTTTGCCTTGCATTGCTTGGACTTGACTTACCTTGCCTGGATTTGCCATGCCTGGATTTGTCTTGCCTTGTCTTTCCTTGCCTGGATTTGTTTTGCCTTTCCTTTCCTGTATTTGTCTTGCCTGGACTTGCCTCACCTTGCCTTGTCTTGCCTTGTCTGGATTTGTGTTGCTTGAATTTTTCTTGTTCTGGGTTTCCTTGATTTTTCTTGGCTGGATTTGACTGGGCTTGCTCTTCCTTGATCTGCCTTGCCTTGCATTGCTTTGATTTGCTTTCTCTGGATTTGTCATTCTTTGCCTTGCCTGAATTTGCCTTGCCAGGATTTGCCTTGCCTTGCCTTGTCTGGATTTACATTGCCTTGCCTTGCCTTGATTTGCCTTTCCTTGCTTAGGATGGTTTTGAATTGTCTGGACTTGCCTGGATTTGCCTTCCCTGTACTTCCTTGCCTAAATTTGCCTTCCTTTCCATTGTCTGGATTTACCTTGCCTGGATTTGCCTTGCCTTGCCTTGCCTGAATTTGCCTTGCCTTACCAGTCATGGATTTGCCTTGCCTGGATTGACCTTGCTTTGCTTTACCTTGCCTGGGTTTGCCTTGCCTGTATTTTCCTTGCCTTGCCTTGCCTGGATTTGCATTGTCTGAATTTGCTTTGACTCGCCTTACCTGGATTTTCCTTGCCTGAATTTATTTTGCCTTGCCTTGCCTTGCCTAAATTTCCCTTCCCAGGATTTGCGTTGCCTAGACTTGCCTGAATTTGCATTGCCTGGATTTGCCGTGCATTGCCTGCATTTGCCTTGCCTGGATTTTCTTTGCCTTGCCATGCCTAGATTTGCCTTACCCGAATTTGCCTTCTCTTCCTTACCTGAATTTACCTTGCTTTACCTTGCATACATTTGACTTTTCTTGCCTTTCATGGATTTGCCTCACCTGAATTTGCCTTGTCTTGCCTTGCCTGAATTTGTTTTGCCTGGATTTACCTTGCTTTTCCTAGCATTGTCTTGCCTTCCCTGGATTTCCCTTGCCTTGACTTGCTTGGATTTAACTTGCCTGGACTTGCCTTACCTTGTTTAAATTTGCCTTATTTGCATTTGACTCGTCATGCCTTGCCGGGCTTTGCCTTGTCTGGAATTGCCTTGCTTTTCCTTCCCTTGATTGGACTTCAACTTCACTTGTCGTGCCTGAATTTACCTTGCCTTGACTTGCATTGCCTGGATTTGCCTTGCCTGGTCTTGCCTGGACTTACTTGGCCTGGATTTGCATTGCCTTGGCCTACTTTGCCTTTGTTTTGCCTTGCCTGGATTTGTTTTGCCTTGCCTTGCCTGGATTTGCCTTGTCTGAATTGGCACTTCTTTGCCTTGCCTGGATTTCTCTTCCCTTCATTTGCCTTACCTGCATTTCCCTTGCCATGTTTTTTCTGGTTTTGCCTTCCTGGATTTGTTTTGCCTTGACTTACCTAATTTCCCTTGCCTAGATTTACCTTGCCTTATATTTGCCTTGCCTTTCATTACTGTGTTTGCCTTGCATGAATATCCCTTTCCTGGATTTGCCTTCCTTTGCCTTGCCTGGATTTCTATTTATTTGCCTTGCCTGGATTTGTCTTTCCTGGAATTGCCTTGCCTGGATTTCTCTTCCCTTCATTTGCCTTACCTGCATTTCCCTTGCCATGTTTTTCCTGGATTTGCCTTCCTGGATTTGTTTTGCCTTGACTTACCTAATTTGCCTTGCCTAGATTTGCCTTGCCTAGATTTGCCTTGCCTTTCATTACCTGTGTTTGCCTTGCATGGATATCCCTTTCCTGGATTTGCCTTCCTTTGCCTTTTCTGGATTTCTATTTATTTGCCTTGCCTGGATTTGTCTTTCCTGGAATTGTCTTACCTGGATTTGCCTTTTCTGAGTTTGTTGTGCCTCTACTTGCCTGGGTTCACCTAGCCTAGATTTGCCTTACCTTGCTTATCTTGGCTGAATTTGCCTTGCCTGGATTTGTCTTGCCTTGGATTGCCGGGATTTGCCATGTCTTGCCTTGCCTGGATTTGCCTTGCCTGTTTTGCCAGGATTTGTCTTGCCTGGATTTTCTTTGCGTTTCCCTGCCGTGATTTGCTTTGCCTGGATTTGCCTTTCCTTGCCTTGTTTTAATTTAACTTAACTGAGTTTGACGTGCTTTGACTTGCCTGCATTTGTCTTGCCTGGATTTGTTTTTATTTGTCTTGCCTGGATTAGCCTTGCCTGCATTTGCCTTACGTTGCCTTTCCTTGCCTGGATTTGCCTTGCTTGGATTTGCCTTGCCTTCTCTTGACTGTATTTGCCTTGCATGGATTTGCCTTGCCTTGCCTTGCCTGGATTTGCCTTCAGTGGAATTTTCTTTTTTTGCCTGGCCTGGATATGCCTTGCCTGGGTTTGTCTTGCCCTGTCTTGCCTGAATTTGTCTTTCCTTGCCTTGACTGGATTTTTCTTATGTGCATTTGCCTTGCTTTGCCTTGCGTCTATTTGCCTTGCCTTGCTCTGCCTAGATTTGCTTTGTCTTGACTTGACTGGATATGCCTTGAGTTTTCTTGCCTGAATTTGCCTTGCTTTGTCTTTCTTAGATTTGTCTTGCTTCCATTGCCTTGCCTGGATTGGTCTGGCCTAAATTTGCCTTTCCTTGCCTTGACTTGGCTTGCCTTGCTTGGATTTGCCTTGCCTTGCCTTCCCTGAATTTTTCATGCCTGAATTTGCTTCGCTTTCCCTTGCCTTGACTTGCCTTGCCTGGATTTGCCTTGCTTCTCCTTACCTGGATTTTCCTCGCCTTGCCTTACCTGGATTTGCCTTGACTGCACTAGCCTTCCCTTGCCTTGCCATAATTTTTCTGTCCTGGATTTGCCTTTTGTTGCATTGCCTGATTTGCCTTGCCTGAATTTGTCTTGCCTTGCCTGGAATTGCTTGTTTTGATTTTTCTTGCCTGGATTGGCCTTGCCTAAATTGGTCTTATCTGCATTCGTTTTACCTTGCTTTACCTTGCCTGAGTTTCCTTGCCTTGAATTGCCTTGCCTTGCCTTCCCTGGATTTGCCTCACCTCAATTTGCTTTGCCTTGCCTTTCCTGAATTTGTCTTTCCTGGATTTACCTTGACTTTACTTCCCTGGATTTCGCTTGCCTGGGATTGCTTTCCCTAGTCTTTCCTAAATTTTCCTTGCATTGCCTGTGTTTGCCTTGCCTGGATTTGCCTCACCTTGAATTGCCCACATTTGCCTTGCCTAGATTTGCTGTGACTTGCCTTGCCTGGATTTGCCTTGTTTTGCATTGCCTGGATTTGCCTTTTCTTGCTTTCCCAGGGTTTTTCTAGCCTAGATTCGCCTTGCGTTTTCTTGCCTGGATTTGCCATGCCTGGATTTGCCATGCCTGGATTTATTTTGCCTTGGTTTGCTTGGATTTGCCTTGCCCTGCCTTGCCTAAATTTGCCTTTTCTTGCCTTGCCTGGATTTCCCTTTCCTGGGTTTGCCATGCCAGCATTTGCCTTGCTTTGCGTTGCCTGCATTTGGCTTTTCTGGATTATTATTGTCTTGCCTTACCTGGATTTGCCTTACCTGGATTTGCCTTGCTTTGCATTGCCTCTGTTTGCCTTGCCTTGTGTTAACTGTGTTTGCCTTTCCTTGATTTGCCATTCCTGAATTTCTCTTGCCTGGATTTGCCTTGCCTTTTCGTGCCTGAAATTGCCTTGCCAAGCCTTTCCTGAAAATGCCTTGCCTTTTTGCCTGAATTTGCCTTTTCCGGAATTGCCCTGCCTTGGCTTGCTTTGCGTTGCCTTGCCGATCCTTTCATTATCTTGCCTTGAGTTGCCTGGAATTACCTTTCCTTTCCTTGCCTGGAATTGCCTTTTCTTGGTTTGCCTTACCTTGCCTTGCCTTTCCTGGAATTTTCTTGCCTTGCCTTATCTAGAATTGCCTTACCTTGCCTTGCCTGGATTTGATTTGTCTTGCCTTGGCTTGCCTAGTTTTACCTTGCCTGGAATTGAGTTGCCTTGCCTTACCTGGAGTTGCCTTACCTTGCCTTGCCGGGGAATGTCTTGCCTTGGCTTGCTTTGTGTTGCCTTGCCTTGCCTTGGCGATCCTTGTGTTATCTTGCCTTGAGTTGCATGGAATTGCCTTTCCTTTCCTTGGTTTGCCTTACCTTGTCTTGCCTTGCCTGGAATTACTTTGCCTTGCCTTGTCTGTAATTGCCTTACCTTGCCTTGCCTGGATTTAATTTGTCTTGCGTTGGCTTGCCTTGTTTTACCTTGCCTGGAATTGAGTTGCCTTGCCTTGCCTGGGATTGCGTTGCCTTGCCTTGCCTGGAATTGTCTAACTTGCCTTGCCTGGAGTTTCTTTGACTTGCCATGCCTTGCTTTGACTTGCCTGGAATTGACTTGCGTTTCCTTAACTGGATTTGTCTTGCCTTGAATTGCCTTGCCTGGAATTGCCTTGCTTTGCTTTGCCTGGAATTGCCTTGCCTTGCCTCTACTTTAATTGTGTTGCCTTGCCTTTACTGGAATTACATTGCCTTTATTGCCTGGAACTGACATGCCCTGCCTTGCCTAAAACTGCTTTGCCTTGCCTGAAATTGCCTTGCCTTTCCTTGCCTGGAATTGCTTGGCACTGCCTTGCATGGAATTGCGTGGACTTGCCTTTTCTGGCGTTGCCTGGAATTGTCTTGTTTGAAATCCCTTGCCTTGCCTGGATTTTCTTTTCCTTGGCTTACCTTACCTTGCCTTGGCTTGCCTTCTCTCGTCTTGCCTGGAATTGCCTAGCCTTGCCTCTACTTTAATTGCGTTGCCTTGCCTTTACTGGAATTACATTGCCTTTATTGCCTGAAACTGACATGCCCTGCCTTGCCTAAAACTGCTTTGCCTTGCCTGAAATTGCCTTGCCTTTCCTTGCCTGGAATTGCTTGGCACTGCCTTGCATGGAATTGCATGGACTTGCCTTTTCTGGCATTGCCTGGAATTGTCTTGTTTGAAATCCCTTGCCTTGCCTGGATTTTCTTTTCCTTGGCTTACCTTACCTTGCCTTGGCTTGCCTTCTCTTGTCTTGCCTGGAATTGCCTAGCCTTGCTTTGCCATAACAGTAATTATTTTGCCTTGCTTTGCCTTGCCTTGACTTGCCGGGAATAATTTCCTTGCCTTGCCTTGCATGAAATAATTGCCTTGCCTGTAATTGCCTTGTCTGGAATTGCCTTGCGTTGCCTTACCTTGCTTTGCCTTGCCTGAAATTGACTTCATTTGCCTTGCCTGAATTTGCCTTGCTTAGAAATGCCTTGCCTGGATTGCCTTGTCTTCCCTTGCCTGAAATTGCCTTGCCTTGCCTTGTCTAGAATGGCCTTGCCTTGCCTTTCTTAAAATTGCATTTCCTTGCCTTGCTTTGTCTAGAATTGCCTTTCCTTCCCTTGCCTGAAATTGCCTGCCTTGCCTTGCCTGGAAGTGCTTTGCCTTTTTTGCCTTCCCTGAAATAGCCTCTTCTGGCATTGTCTGTAATTGCCGTGCCGTGCCTTGCCTTGCCTTGTCTTGCCTGGAATTGCCTTGCCTTGCCATGCCTTGCCAGGAATAATTGTCTTGTCTTGCCTTGCATGGAATAATTGCCTGGAATTTCCTAAAATTGACCTGCCTGGAATTGCCTAAAATTGCCTTGCCTGAAATTGCCTTGCCTCGAATTGCCTTGCCAGGAATTTTTTTAATTGCCTTGCCTGAAATTTCTCTGCGTGGAATTGCCTGGATTTGCCTTTCCTGGAATAGCCTTGTTTTTTATTGCCGAAAATTGTTTTGCCTTTCCTGGAATTGCCTTGCCTTACCTTGCCTGTAATTGACTTGCCTTGACTATAATTGCATTGCCTAGCCTTGCCTAGAATTGCCTTCTTTTCTGGCCTTCCATGAAATTGCCTTGCCTTGTCTTGCCTTGAATTGCCTTGCGTTGCTTGGAATTACCTTGTCTTGCCTTGCCTTTCCTTGCCTTGCCTTTCCTTGCCTTGCCTGTGTTTGCATTGCCTTGCCTTGCATGGAGTTGCATTGAATTATTGTGCCTTGCCTGGAATTGCGTTGACTTTCCATGCCTTGCCAGGAATGGCCTTGCCTTGCCTTGCCTTGCCTTGACTTGCCTTGCTTTGCCTGGAATTGCCTTGAATTGCCTTGCCTGGAATTGCAATGACAGAAATTGTCTTGCCTTGCATGTAATTTCGTTGCCTTGCCTGGAATACCTTTCATTGCATTGCATTATCTGGAATTGAACTGCCTTGACTTTCCTTGCCTTGCCTTGTTGGAATTGCCTTGCCTTTACTTGCCTGGAATTGCCTTGCCTTGTTTTGCCTTGCCTTGCCTTGCCTTGCCTGGAATTGCATTGCCCTGCCTTCCCTGGAATTGCCTTTCCTGGAATTGCCTTGACTTGCCTGTCTTTGCATGGAATTGTCTGACCTTTTCTCTGCTGGATTTGCATTGCCTTGCCTTGTATTACCTTTTCTGGAATTACCTTGTCTTGTCTTGCCTTGCCTTGCTTGTCTTGCCTGGAATTGCCTTGCTTTCACTTGCCTTGCCTTGCCTTGCCTTGCTTGGAATTGCCGTGCTTTGCCTATAATTACCTTGCCTTGCCTGGAATTCTCTTGCCATGCCTTACCTGGAATTGCCTTGCCTTGCCTTGCTTTGCCTTGCCTGAAATTGCCTTTCCTTATCCTGCCAAAAATTTACTTGCCTTGCCTTCACTGGAATAGCCTTGCCTTCCTTTTCCATTTTTGGAATTGCCTTGCATTCCCTTGTTTGAAATTGCCTTGCCTGGAATTGCCTTGCATTTTTTGGCCTGATGCTGCTTTGTCTCTTCTTGCCTGGAATTGAATTGTCTTGCCTGGCCTGGAATTAATTTGCATTGCCTTGCCTGGAATTGTCTTGCCTTGGATTTCCTGGAATTGCCTTGCCTTGCCATGCCTGGAATTACCTTGCCTTGCCTTGTTTTTGGAATTGCCTTGCCTTTCTTGCATGGAATTGCCTTGACTTGCCTTGCCTGAAATCGCCTTGTCTGGAATTGCCCTTTGTTGCCTTTCCTTGCCATTCTTTGAATTGTCTTGCTTGCACTTTCCCTGTCTTCAGTTGCTTCGAATTCCTTTGCCTGGAGTTGCCCTGATTTGCCTTGTCTTTCCTTATCTCGAATTATCTTGCATGGAATTGGCCTGTTTTGCCTTGTTTTGCCTTGCCTGGAATTGTGATGCCTTGCCTTCTCTGGAATTGCCTGGCCTAAAATTGCCCTGCCTTGCCTGGCTTTGTTTTGCCTGGAATTGCCTTTCCGGCAATTGCCTTACCTGGAATTGCCTTGCCTTGCATTGCCAGGAATTGCCTTGCCTTAAATTACCTTGCCTTGTATTGCATTGTTTTGCCTGGAAGTCCTTTGCGAAGAATTGCATTGCATTGCCTTACCTTGCTTTGCCTGTAATTGCCTTTTTTGTCTTGCCTGGAGTTTCCTTGTTTGGACCTGTCTTGCCTTATTTTGTCTTGCCTTGCATGGAATTGCTTTTCTTTTCCTTGCCTAAAATCGACTTGCCTGGAATTGCCCTTTTTTGCCTGGTCTTTCCTTGCCTCAAATTGCCTTGCTTGAAATCTTCCTGCCTTGCCTTGCCTCGAATTGCCTTGGCTGGAATTGCCCTGCTTTGCCTTATCTTTTTTAACCTAGAGTTGCTTGCCTGGAATTGGCCTGACTTGCCTTGTTTTTTCTTGCCTTGAATTTTCTTGCCTGAAATTTTTTTGCCTTGCTGGAAATTTTCGTGCTTTGCCTTTTCTGGCCTAGCCTGGAATTGACCTGTTTGAAATTGCCTTACTTTGGCTTGCTTTGGCTTGCCTTGCCTGGAATTGCCTTCCCTAGAATTGTTTTACCTTGCCTTGCGTTTTCTGGAATTGCTCTCCCTGGAATTGCCCTGCCTTTTCTTGACTTGCCTGAAATTTCCATGCCTGCAATTGCCCTGTCTGGCCTTGCCTTTCTTGGATTTGCCTTGCCATGTCTTGCCTGGATTTGACTTACCTGCAATTTTTATGTGAAACCACCCCTGGAATTTACTAGCGTGGAATTGCCTTGCATTGACTTGCCTTGCTACGAATGTTTTTGACTGAAATTGCCTTGCCTTGCTTTGCCTTGCCTTGCCTTGCTTAGAATTTCCTTGCCCATAACTGTTTTCCCTTGTATTACCTGGAATTGCCTTTCCTGGGATTGCCTTTCCCTTCCTTTTCTTTTTTAAATTTTCCTAGAATTGCCCTTCTGGCCATTTCCTTTCCTGAAATGGCCCTACTTTGCATTTTCTGTATTTGCCTTCTTTGGAATTGCCTTGCCTTGCCTTACCTAAAATTTCCTTGCCTGGAATTGCCTTTCTCCGCCTTATTGTGCCTAGCCTTCCCTGGAATTTTCTTTCCTGCAATTGACTTGCCTAGAATTGCATCGCCCTGACTCACCTTCCCTTTTCTTGCCTTGCCTGGAATTTTCTTGTCTGGCATTGCCTTGTCTTGCCTTGCCTTGACTTGCCTTGCCTTGGCTAGAATTACCTTGCCTGGAATTGCCTTGCCTGAAATTGTCTTGCCTTGCCTTACATGGAATTGCCTTGCCTGGAATTGTCTTACATTGCCTTGCTTTTCCTTTTGTAAAATTGCCCTGCATTGGCTTCCCTGGAATAGCCTTGCATGAAATTGCATTGCATTGTCTTGCTTTGCCTTGAAGAGAATTGCCTTGCCTTGCTGTTCCTGAAATTGCCTTGCCTGGAATTGCCATCTTTTGCCTTGCCTTGCCTTGCCTCAAATTGTCTTGCTTGAAATTTCCCTGCCTTGTCTTTCCTCGAATTGCCTTGCCTAGAATTGCCCTGCTTTTCCTTGCCTTTTCTTACCTCGAATTGCCTTGCCTGGAGTTGACCTGCTTTACCTTGTTTGCCTTTTCTTGAATTCCCTTGCCTGAAATATTTTTGCCTTCTTAAAAATTTTCTTGCATGCCTTTCCTTGCCTAGCCTGGAATTGCCTTGTCTGGATTTGCCTTGCCTTGCCTGGAATTGTCTTGCCTAGAATAGTCCTGCCTTGCCTTGTGTTGTCTGGAGTTGCCCTGCTTGCCTTGCCTTGCCAGAAATTGTCCTGCCTGAAATTGCACTGAGTTGCCTTGACTTGCCTGAAATTTCCTTGCTTTGACTTGTCTTGCCTGCAATTTCCTTGCCTAGCCTTGCCTGAAATTGCTTTGCATTGACTTGCCTTGCCAGGAATTTTCTTGCTTATAATCTCCTTGCCTTTCCTTGCCTTGTTTTTCCTTGCCTGGAATTGCCTTGAATGTTTTGGCCTTGCCTGGAATTACTTTCCTGAAATTTTATTGCCTTGCCTTGCCTTTCCTGGAATTGCCAAACCTGAAATTGCCTTGCCTTGCATTGCCTGGAGTTTCCTTGCCTGGAATTGCCTTGAATGTTTTGGCCTTGCCTGGAATTACTTTCCTGAAATTTTATTGCCTTGCCTTGCCTTTCCTGGAATTGCCAAACCTGAAATTGCCTTGCCTTGCATTGCCTGGAGTTTCCTTGCCTGGAATTGCCTTGTTTTGCTTTGTGTTGCCTGAAATTGCCTTTTCTGCAATTTCCTTGCTTTGGTTTGCATTGCCTAGAACTGCCTTGCCTGGATTTGCCTTGTCTTGACTTGTCTTCCCTTTCCTTGTGTTCCTTGCCTAGAATTGCCTTGCCTGGAATTACCTTGCCTTGCATTTCCTTGCCTTGACTTTCTTTGTTTTTCCTTTCCATGCCTTGCCTTTAATTGACTTGCCTTGTCTGGACTATTTTTGCATTGTCTTGCTTTGCCTATCCTGGAATTGCCTTTTCTTTCCTTGCCTGGAATTGACTTTCCCGGAATTGCCTTGCCTTTTCCTGCATGGGATTGCCTTGCCTAGAGTTGTCTTGCCTGGAATTGCCTTGCCTTACCTTGCCTTGCCTTACCTTGCCTTACCTTGTGTTGCCTGAAATTGCCTAGCCTGTAATTGCGTTGCCTTGCAGTGCCTGAAATTTTATTGCCTTTAATTGCCTCTCCTTGCCTTGCCGTGCCTAAAATTGACTTTCTAAAATTGTCTTGCGTTGCCTTGCCTTGCCTAAAAGAGTGTTTCAGGGAATTGCCTTATATTGCCTTGACCTGTCTTGCCTGGAATTGCTTGCCTAGAATTGCCTTGCCTTGCGTTGTCTTGCCTTACCTGGAATTGCTTTGCCTTGTCTTAGCTGAAATTGCCTTGTCTAGAATTGTTTTTCCCTACCTTGACTTGCCTTGCCCGGAATTGCCCTGTCTTTTGTTGCCAGGAATTGCCTTGCCTTACTTGGAATTCTGTTGCCTTGAATTGCCTTTCCTTGCCTTTCCTGAAATTACTTTGTCTGGAGTTGTCTGGCTTGTATTGTCTTCCCTTGCCTGGAATTGTCTTGCTTTGCCTTGCTGAAGTCACCTTGCCTGAAATGGTCTTTTTTTGCCTTGCTTTGCTTGCCTCTAATTGCGTTGTTTGGAATTTCCCTGCCTTGCCTTGCTTCGATTTGCCTTGTCTGGAGTTGTTTTGCTTTGCTTTGCCTTTCCATACCTCAAATTACCTTGCCTGGAATTGCTCTTCCTTGCCTTCTGCCCGAAATTTTCCTGCCTGAAATTGTACTGCCTTGCCTGGAATTCCCTTATTTTGTCTTCCCTTGCCTTGCCTGAAATTGCCTTGCCTGAAATTTCATTGCTTTATCTAATCTTGCCTCTCCTCGAATTGCCTTCACTGGTCTTGCCTTGAATTATTTTGTCTGGAGTTCTCTTGCATTTAATTGCCTTGACTTGCCTTTCCTGAAATTGCCTGGCCTGGAATTTCCCTTTTTTACCTTGCTTTGCCTTCCATTAAATTAGGCTGCATGGAATTACCCTGCCTTGACGTGCCTCAAATTGCTTTGCCTAAAATTGCTCTACTTTTTCTTGCCTTAATTTACTTCGAATTACCTTACCTGGGATTGGCAAGGCTAGCCTTGTTTTTTCTTGCCTGGAATTGCCTTGCCTAAAACTGCCATGCCTTGCCTTGCCTGGAATTGCCTTGCCTAGAATTGCCTTGCCTGAAATTGCCAAGCTTTACCTTGCCTGAACTTGCCTTGCTTAGAATTTCGATGCCTTGCTCAAAATTTTCTTGCATTGCCTCTCCTTGTCTAGCCTGGACTTGCCTTGTCTGGAATTGCCTTGCTTTTGCTTTCCTTGACTTGCCTGTGATTGCCTTCCCTAGAATTGTCTTGCCTTTCTTTGCGTTGTCTAGAATGGCCCTGCCTGGAATTGCCCTATCTTGCCTTGCCTTGCTTGAAACTGCCCTGCCTGCAATTGCCCTGTCTTGCCATGCCTTGCCTGGAAGTTCCTTGCTTTGCCTTACCTTGGTTGCATTTGTCTGCATGCAATTTCATTGCCTAGCCTTGCCTGGAATTTACTTGCATGGAATTGCCTTGCCAAAAATTTTCTTGTCTACATTTGTCTTGCCTTGCCTTGTCTTGCCTTGCCTTGTTTTTCCTTTCCTGGAAATTCCTCTACGTTACTGGCCTTGCCTGAAATTGCCTTTTCTGGAATTTTCTTGCCTTGGCTTGCCTTGCCTGGAATTGCCTAGCCTGGAATTGCCTGGTTTTACCTTGCCTGGAGTGGTCTTGCCTAGAATTGTCTTGCCTTGCCTTGCTTGGATTTGCCTTTCCTGGAATTGCCCTGCCTTTACTTACGTGGAATTGCTTTGCCTGGAATCGCCATGTCTTTCCTTGCCTTGCCTGGAATTACCTTTCCTGCAATTGCCTAGCCTGGAATTGCCTTGCCTTACCTTGCCTTGCTGGGAGCTGCATTGCCTGGATTTGCCTTGTCTTCCCTTTCCTTGCCTTGAATTGCCTAGAATTGCCTTTGCTGGAATTGCCTTTTCTGGAATTAACTTGCCTTTCCTTGCCGTGACTTTCTTTGTTTTGCCTTTCCTTGCCTTACCTGGAATTGCCTTGCCTGGAATTGGCTTGTTTTGCGTCGTTTTGCCTAGCCTTCAATTTCCTTGCCTGGATTTTTTTGCTTTGCTGGGAATTTTTTTGCTTTGCCTTTTCTTGCCTAGCATGGAATTGCCCTCTCTGGAATTGCCTTGCTTTGGCTTGCCTTGCCTTGCTTGAAATTACCTTGCCTAGAAGTCTTATGCCTTGACTTGTGTTGTCTCGAATTGCCCTGCCTTGCCTTTCCTTGCCTGTAATTACCCTGTCTGCAATTGCTGTGACTTGCCTTGCTGTCCTGAAATTTTTTTTGCCTTGCCTGCATTTGTAGTGACTGCAATTTCCTTGCCTGGCCTTGCCTGGAATTTTCTAGCCTGGAAATGCCTTGCATTGACTTGCCTTGCCAAAGGTTTTCTTGCCTAAAATTGCCTTTCATTGCCTTTCCATGCCTTTTATTGCCTTTCCTGGAATTACCTTGACTTCCCTGGCCTTGTCTGGATTTACCATTCCTGGAATTGCCTTAGCTTGCCTTGCCTTGAATTGCCTATCCTGAACTGCATTGCCTTGCCTTGCCTTGCCTGAAGTGGCTTTGCCTGTAGTTGCCTTACCTGTTTTTGCCTGGATTTGCATTTTTTGGATTTACCCTGCCTTGCCTTAGTTTTAATTGCCATGCCAGTAATTGCCTTGTCTGGCCTTGCCAAGTCTGGAATTCATTTCCTGCAATTGCCTAGCCTAGCATTGCCTTCCCGTGCCTTGCCTGGCCTGAAATTTTTTTCCCTGGATTTGCCTCTTCTTGCCTTCCCTTGCCTTTTTTTCTTTGCCTTGCCTTGCCTTTCCTTGCCTTTCCTTGTTTTGCCTTTGCATACCTTGCATGGATATTTTTTGCATTGCCTTGGTTTGCCTAGTCTGTTATTGCCATGCCTGGAATTGTTTTGCCTTGGCTTACCTTGCCTTGCCTAAAATTGCCTTGCCTTGTCTTACTCAGAACTAATCCTCCTTGCATTATGTTGCCTGAAGCTTTGCTGACTTTAATTGCACTGCCTTGCCCTGCCTTGCCTGGAATTGTCTTGATTTTCCTTGCCTGGAATTAACTTTCCCAGAATTGCCTTGCTTTTTTTGCCTTTCCCTCCGTGGGATTGCCTTGCCTGGAGGTGTTTTGCCTGGAATTGCCTTGCCATGCCTTGCCTTGCCTTGCATTGCCTGGAATTGTCTTGATTTTCCTTGCCTGGAATTGACTTTCCCAGAATTGCTTTGCTTTTTTTTGCCTTTCCCTCCATGGGATTGCCTTGCCTGGAGGTGTTTTGCCTGATATTGCCTTGCCATGCCTTGCCTTGCCTTGCATTGCATGGAATTGCCTTGCTTTGCCTTGCCTTGCCTAAAATTGCCCTACATTGCCTTGTGGTGCCTTGCCTGGAATTGCCACTCTGCATTAGCAGGAATTTTATTTCCCGGCCTTGCCTTGCCTTACCTGAAATTGCCTTTCCTTGCCTTGTCTGAAATGTTCTTGCTTGAAATTGCCACGCATTGCATTCCTGGTCTTGCCTTGTTTTTCTTGCCTGAAATTGCCCTGCCTCATCTTCACTGGAATAGCCTTGCCTGGAATTGCCTTGTCTTGCCTTGCCTTGCCTTGACTAAAATTGCCTTTTTTTGAATTGCCTTGCCTTTTCTATTCTCACCTGGAATTGCCTTGCCTAGAATTGCTTTGCCTTGCTTTAACTTTCCTTGCCTTACCTGGAATTCCCTTGCCTGAAATTGCCTTGCAGTCCTGAGCTTGAATTGCCTTGTCTAGAATCGTCTTTTTCTGCCTTGTCTTGCCTTGTCTTGCCTGGAATTTACTTGCCTTGAATTGCCAGGAATTGCCTTGCCTGCAATTGCATTGCCTTGCCTAGAATTGCCTTGCCTTGCCTTGCCTAAAATCACCTTGCCTGGAATTGTTCTTTTTTGCATTTCCTTGCCTCTAATTGCCTTGTTTAACATTTTCCTGTCTTGCCTTGCCTCGAATTGCCTTGTCTGGAGTTGTCCTTCTTTGCCTTGCCTTCCCTTACCTCTAATTGCCTTGCCTAGGTTTGCTCTGACTTGCCTCGCCTTACCTTAAATTGCCCTGCCTGGAATTGCAATGCCTTGCTTTGCCTTGCCTGGAATTGCCTTGAGTTAACTTAAATTTCCTTGCCTGAAATTGGTTTTTCTTACCTTGCCTGGATTTACCTTGTCTGGAGATTTCTTGCCTTTCATTGCCTTGACTTGCCTTGCCTGAAATTGCCTTGTCTGGAATTGTTCTTTTATGCCTTGTCTTTCCTTGCCTCTAATTGCCTTGCTTGAAATTTCCCTGCCTTTCCTTGCCTCGAATTGTTTTGCCTGGAATTGCCCTGCTTTGCCTTGCCTTTCCTTACCTCGAACTGACTTGGGTGGAAGTGACCTGCCTTGCCTTATTATGCCTTGCCTGGGATTGTGATACCTTGTTTTGCCTGGAATTGCCTTGCCTGGAATTACCCTGCCTTGCCTGCTATTGTCTTGCCTGCTATTGTCTTGACTGAAATTGCCTAGCCTTGCCTTGCCTAAAATTGCCTTCCTTAGAATTTCCATGCCTTTCTGAAAATTGTCTTGTCTTGCCTTGTCTTGCCTTGCTTGCCTGGAATTGCCTTTCCAGAAGTTGCCCTACCTGAAGTTTTCTTACCTTGCATTGCCACAAATTTCCTTGACTAAAATTGCCTTGTCTTGCATTGCCTTGCCTTGCCTGGAATTGCCTTACATATAATTGCATTGCCTTGCCTTACCTTGCCTCGCTTGGAATTACTTTTCTTTGCCTTGCCTGGAATTTTCTTGTCTGGAATAGCCTTGCCTTGTCTTTTCTTGACTTTTTTTTTGTTTTGCTTATTTTTGCCTTGCCTTGAATTGCCTTGCCTTGCCTGGATTTATATTGCGTTGCCTTTGTTTGCCTAGCCTGGAATTGCCATGTTTGGAATTGTTTTGCCTCAGCTTGCCTTACCTTTCCTGGAATTGCCTTCTCTATATTTGCCTTGCCTTGCCTTGCTTGAAACTGACCTGCCTTGCCTTACCTTGCCTAAAATTCTCCTGTCTGGGATTGCACTGCCTTGCCCTGCCTTGCCTGCAATTGCCTTGCCTTTTTTTCACTGGTATTAACATTCCCGGAATTGCCTTGCTTTGCCTTGCGTTTCCCTGCATGGGATTGCCTTGCCTGGAATTTTCTTGCTTGGAATTGCCTTGCATTACCTTGCCTTGCCTTACCTTCCCTGGAATTGCCGAGCTTTGAATTGCCTTGTTTTGCCTTGCCTGAAGTTGCCTCTTCTTGCCTTGCCTTGCCTTGGCTTGCCATGCCTAAAATTGACGTTCCTCAAATTGCCTTGCGTTGCCTTACATTACCTAAAAGGGCCTTGTCTGGAATTGCCCTGCCTTTTGTTGCCTTTCCTAATATTGCCCTCCCTGAAATTGCCATTCCTGAAATTGCCCTGCTGTGCCTTGCCCTCCATTGTCTTTCCTTGTTTTGCCTAAATTTGCCTTCATTGCAATTTCCTTGCCTAGCCTTGCCTGGAATTTTCTTACATGGAATTGATTGCATTGACTTGCCTTGCCAGGAATTTTATTGCCTGGAATTGCCTTGCCCAGCATTGCTTTGCCTTGCAGTACCTAGAATTGCCTTTCCTGAAATATCTTTGCCTCGCTTTACCTCGAATTGCCTTGCCTTAAATTGCCTTGACTTGCCTTGTCTGGGATTTCCTTCCCTGGAATTGTCTTACCTTGCCTTACCTGGAATTGCCTTGCCAGGGATTGCCTTTTCCTGCCTTCTCTTGCTTTAATTTTTCTCAAATTGCCTTTCCAGCAATTGCCTTGCCTAGAATGGCCCTGCCTTGCATTCCCTGAAATTGCCTTCCCTGGAGTTGCCTCATCTTGCCTTACCTAAAATTACCTTGCCTGGAACTGCCTTTCTCTAACTTGTCTTGCCTAGACTTGCCTGTGATTGCCTTTCTTACAATTGCCTTGCCTAGAATTGCATTGCCTTGCCTTGCTTTTCCTTGCATTGCCTTACCTAGATTTGACTAGCCTGGAGTTGCCTTGCGTTACCTTGCCTGGTGTTGCCTTGCCTGGAGTTACCTTGACTGGAAATGCCTTGCCTTGTCATGCCTGGATTTGCCCTTCCTGGAATTGCCCTGCCTTGCCTTACCTCGAATTACCTTTCCTAAAATTGCTTTTCTTTGCCTTGCTTGTAATTACCTTGTCTGGAATTGCCTTGCCTTATCTTGTCTTTCTTTGCCTGGAATTGTTTGGCCTTGCCTTGTCTGAAATCGCCTTGCCTGGAATTGATTTTTTCTGCGTTGCCTTGCCTTGCCTCGCCTCGAATTGCCTTGTTTGGAATTTCGTTGCCTTGTCTTGCATCAAATTGCCTTGAGTGGAATTGCCCTGTCTTGCCTTTCCTTTCCTTAACTCTAATTGCCTCGCCTGTAATTGGCCTGCCTTCCCTTGTTTTGCCTTGCCTTCAATGCCCTTGCCTGATATTTGCATGCCTTGTCTTTCCTGAAATTAACCTGCCTGAAATTTTCTTGCCTTTCCGGGAGTTTTCTTGCATTGCCTTGCCTTGACTTGCCTAGTCTGGAATTTCCCAGTCTGGAATTGCCGTGTTTTGGCTTGCCTTGCCTTGCCTGGAATTGCCTTGCCTAAAATTGTCTTGTCTTTTTTATCTGAAATTCCTTTGCCTGGAATTGCTTTGCCTTGTTTTGCCTTGTCTTGCCTGAAATTACCCTTCCTGGGATTGTCCTGGCTTTCCCTGCATTGCCTGAAATTGCCTTGCTTTGCCTTGCCTTGCCTTGCCTTTCCTGGAATTGTCTTGCCTAGAATTGCATTGCCTTTTCTTACCTTGCATTGCCTGGAATTGCCTTTTATTGCCTTGCCTGGAATTACCTTGTCTGGAGTTGTCTTGCCTTTAATTGCCTTGACTTGCCTTGCCTGAAATCGCCTTGTCTGGAATTGCCCTTTATTGCCTTGCCTTGCCTTGCCTTTAATTGCTTTGGTTGAAATTTCCCTGCCTTGCCATGCCTCGAATTGCTTTGCCTGGAATTTCCCTGCTTTGCCTTTTCTTTTCTTACCTCGAATTGCCTTGCCTGGAATTGCCTTGCCTAGAATTCCCCTGCCTTGCCTGGTTGTGTCTTGCCTAAAATTGCCTAGCCTTGCCTTTTCTGAAATTGACTTGCTTAGAATTTCAATGCCTTTCTGGAAATCGTCTTGCATTGCCTTTCCTTGCCTTGCCTGAAATTGCCCTGTCTGGTATTGCCTCGCCCTGTCTTGCCTTGCGTTGCCTGGAATTGCCTTTCCGGAAATTGCCCTGCCTGGAGTTTTCTTGCCTTGCATTGCCAGGAATTGTCTTGACTGAAATTGCCTTGCCTTGCCTCGAATTGCCTTACCTAGAATTGCATTGCCTTGCCTTACCTTGCCTTGCCTGGAATTGCCTTTCTTTTCCTTGCCTGGAATTTTCTTGTCTGGAATTGCCTTGCCTTGCCTTGCCTTGACTTTTTTGTTTTCCTTTCTTTGCTTTCCCTTGCCTGGATTTATATTGCGTTGCCTTTGCCTAGCCTGAAATTGCCATGCCTGGAATTGTTTTGCCTTGGCTTCCCTGCCTTGCCTGAAATTTCCTTGCCTATATTTGCCTTGCATTGGCTTGCTCGAAACTGAACTGCCTTGCCTTACCTTGCCTGAAATTTCCCTCCCTGGAATTGCACTGCCTTGCCCTGCCTTGCCTGGACTTGCCTTTCCTTTCCTTTACTGGTATTGACTTTCCCTGAATTTATTTGCTTTGCCTTGCGTTTCCCTGTATAGGATTGCCTTGCCTGGAGTTGTCTTGCTTGGAATTACCTTGCCTTACCTTGACTTGCCTAGCGTTTCCCGGAAATTCCTAGCTTGGAATTGCCTTGCCTTGCCTTGCGTGGAGTTGTCTTGCCTCAAATTGCCACTCCTTGCCTTGTCTTGCCATGGCTTGCCGTGCCTAAAATTGACTTTTCTGATATTGCCTTGCGTTGCCTTGCCTTACCTAAAAGAGCCTTGTCTGGAATTGCCCTACATTGCCATTCCCTGCCTTGAGTGAAATTGCCTTGTCTAGAATTGCCTTGCCTTGCCTTACCTGGAATTGCCTTGCCTGGAATTTCCTTGCATTGAATTGCCTTACCTTGCCTTGCCTTGTCTAAAGTTGCCTTTCTTGGATTTGCCTTACCTTGCCTAACCTGGAATTTCCATGCCTGGGATTGTTTTTCCCTTCCTTCTCTTGCCTTAATTTTCGAGAAATTGCCTTTCTGGCAATTGCCTTGCCTGGAGTTGCCCTGCCTTGCATTGCCTGACATTGCCTTGCCTAAAATTGCCTTGCCTGGAATTGCCATTCTCTGCCTTGTCTTGCCTTGCCTCGCCTGAAATTGCCTTTGCTCTAATTGCGTTGCCTAGAATTGCATTACCTTGCCTTGCCTTCCCTTGCCTGGAGTTGCCTTGCCTGGCATTGTCTTACCTTGCCATGCCCTACCTTGCCTTGCATAAAATTGCGTTGTCTGGAATTGTATGGCCTGGAATTGTCTTGTCTTGCCTTACCTGGAATTGCCTTGCCTGGAATTGTCTTGCATTGCTTTCCACTGCCTTGCCTGGAATTGCCCTGCATTACCTTCCCTCGAGTAGCCTTGCGTGGAATTGCCTTGTCTTGTCTTGCCTTGACTGAAATTGCCTTGCTTCGAATTGCCTTGGCTTGCCATTCCTCACTTGGAATTGCCGTGACTACAGTTTTCCTGCCTTGCATTGCCTTGCCTGTATTTGGCTTGCCTGAAATTGTCTTGCCTTGACTTAGTTGGAATTTCCTGCAATTGCCAAGCCTGGAATTGCCTTGCCTTGCCTGAATTTGCCTTGTCTTGCATTGCCTTTCCTTTCCTTTGCTTTTCTTTATTTGCCTTGCCTAGAATTGCCTTGCCTGGAATTGCCATACCTGTAATTGCCTGAAGTTGTCTTCACTGGATTTGCCTTGTCTTGCCTTACCTGGAATTACCTTGCCTGGGATTCCCTTTCCCTGCCTTCTCTTGCCTTAATTTTTCTGGAATTGCCTTTTCATCAATTTTCTTGCCTGGCATTTCCCTGCCTTGCATTTCCTGGAGTTGCCTTCTTTGTAATTGCCTTGCCTTGACTTACCTAAAATTGCCTTGTTTGGAATTACCATTCTCTGCCTTGTTTTGCCTTACCTTGCCTGAAATTTCCTTTCCTGCAATTCCGTTGTCTAAAATCATGTTTCCTTGCATTGCCTTCCCTTGCCTTGCCTTTCCTGGAATTGTCTTGACTGGCATTGTATTGCATTGCCTTGCCTTACCTTGCCTTGTATAGAATTTTGTTGCCTGGAATTGAATGGCCTGAAATTGCCTTGCATTGTTTTGCTTTCCCTTTTGTGGAATTGCTCTGCATTGCCTTCCCTCGAGTAGCCTTGCCTGAAATTGCCTTGTCTTGCCTTGCCTTGACTGGAATGACTTTTCTTCGAATTGCCTTGTCTTGTCGTTCCTCGCCTGAAATTTTCTTGCCCTGTTTTCCGTTGCCTTGTCTTGCCTTAACTGAAGTTGTCTTGCCTTTTCTTAGTCGGAATTTCCTGCAATTACCTAGCTTAGAATTGCCCTGCCTTGCCTGGATTTGCCTTTTCTTGCATTGTCTGCCTTTTCTTTGCTCTCCTTTTCTTTCCTTGCCTAGAATTGCCTTGCCTGGAATTGCCTTGCCTTTTTTTGCCTTGTCTTTGTTTGCCTTTCCTTGCCTTGCCTTGTTTGATATTGCTTTGCCTTGCCTTGAAATTTTTGCGTTGCCCTGCTTTGCCTAGCCTGGAATTGCCCTGCCTGGAATTGCATTGCCTTGGCTTATCTTGCCTTGTCTGGAATTGCCTTGCCTATAATTGCCATTCCTTGTCTTGCCCGGAGCTGACCTGTTTTGCATTACTTTGCCTAAAATTTCCCTGCCTGGAATTGCGCTGCCTTGCCTAGTCTTGCCTTACCTGGTATTGCCTTGGCATTCCTTGCCTGAAATTGGCTTTCCTGGAATCGTCTAGCATTGTCTTTTTTTTTCATGCATGGGACTGCCTTGCCTGGAGTTGTCTTGCCTGGAATTGCCTTGCCTTGACTTGCCTTGACTTGCCTTGCGTTGCCTGGAATTGGCAAGCCTGGAATTTTCTTTCCTTGCCTTACCTGGAATTGCCTGGCGTGAAATTGCCTCTCCTTGCCTTTTCTTGTCTTGCTGTGCCTAAAATTGACTTTTCTAAAATTGCCTTGCGTTGCCTTGCCATGCCTAAAAGAGCCATGCCTGGAATTGCACTACATTGCCTTGCCCTGTCTTGTCTGGAATTGCCTTGCCTAGAATTGTGCTGCCTTTCCTTGCTTAGAATTGCCTTGCTTGAAATTGCCTTGCATTGCCTTGCCTGGAGTTTTTTTGTTTGGAATTGCCTTGCATTGCATTGTCTTGCCTTGCCTTGCCTAGAATTATCTTGTCTGGAATTGCCCTGCTTTGCCTTGCCTTTTGTTACCTTGAATTGACTTACCTGGAATTGGCCCGCCTTGTCTTGTTTTGTCTTGACTTCAATGCCCTTGCCTGAAATCTTTTTACCTTTCTGGAGATATTTTTGCATTGCCGTTCCCTGCCTAGCCTGGAATTTCTCTGTCTGGAATTGCCTTGCTGTACTATTCCTTGCCATGCCTGGAATTGCCTTGCCTAAAACTATCTTCCCTTGCCTTGCGTTGTCTGGAATTGCCCTGCCTGAAATTGCCCTGCCTTGCCTTGCCATGCCTTTAATTACCCTGCCTGAAATTGTGCTGATTTCCTTTGCCTTGCCTGGAATTTCCCTGTTTTGCCTTGCCTTGCCTGGATTTGCCTTGAATACCATTTCATTGCCGAGCCTTCCCTGTAATTTACTTGTCTGGAATTGCCTTGCATTGACTTGCCTTGCCAGGAATTTTCCTGCCTGGAATTGCCTTACATTGCCTTGCCTGTCCTAGAATTGTCTTGCCTGGAATTGCCCTGCCTGAAAATGTTTTCCCTTGCCTTACCTGGAATTTTTTTGCCTAGAATTTCCTTGCCTTGCTTGTCTGAATTTGCCTTCGCTGGATTTGCCATGTCTTGCCTTGCGTGGAATTGTGTTGCCTCGGATTTCCTCTTCCTGCCTTCTCTTGCCTGAATTGTTTTGGAATTGCCTTTCCAGAAATTTCCTCGTTTGGAATTTCCCTGCCTTGAATTTTCTGGAGTTGCCTTATCTGGAATTGCCTTGCCTTGTCTTACCTAAAATTGTCTTACCTAGAATTGCCATTCTCTGCCTTGTTTTGCATTGCTTTACCTGGAATTGTCTTTACTGCAATTGCGTTTCCTAGAATTGCATTTCCTTGCCTTGACTATCTTGTTTTGCCTTGCCTGGAATTGCCTTGATTGGCATTGCCTTGCCTTACCTTGCCTTGCCTTACATAGAATTGCCTTGCCTGGAATTGCATGGCCTGAAATATTCTTGTCTTGCCTTTCCTCACCTGAAATTGCCTTGCCTAGAAATGCCTTGCCTTGAGTTGCCTTGCCTTGCCTTGACTGGGATAGCCTTGCATGGAATTATCTTGCCTTGCCTTAGTTGAAATTTCCAGGAATTGCCTTGCCTTGCCTTGCCTTTCCTGGAACTGTTTTTCCTGGATTTGCTTTGTCTTGCATTGTCTTGCCTTTCCTTTCCTTGCCTTGCCTGAAATTGCCTTGCCTTTCCTTGCCTTGACGTTCTTTGCCTTTCCTTTCCTTGCCTTGCCTTTCCTGTTATTGCCTTGCCTTTTCTTGAATTTTTTTGCATTGCCTCGCTTTGCCTAGCCTGGAATTGCCTGGTCTGGAATTGTTTTGCCTTGGTTTACCTAGCCTTGCCTGGAATTGCCTTTCCTATAATTGCCTTTTTTTGTCTTTCCCGGAACTGACCTGCCTTGTATTACCTTTCCTGAAGTTTCCCTCCCTGTAATTGCACTATCTTGCCTTGCCTTGCCTGATATTGTCTTGCCATTCTTGTCTGAAATTGACTTTCCCGGAATTGCCTTGTATTGCCTTTGCGTTTCTTGCATGGGATTGCCTTGCCTGGAGTTGTCTTGCCTGGAATTGCCTTCCCTTGCCTTGCTTTGCCTGAAATTGCCTAGTCTGGAATTGCCCTGCCTTGCCTTGCTGTGAATTGCTTCGCATGGAATTGCCTCTCCTTGCCTTGCTTTGCCTTAATTTTTCTGAAATTGCCTTCTTGGAACCTCTCTTGCCTGTAATTGCCCTGTCTTGCATTGCCTAGGGTTGCCTTGTTTGGAATTGACTTACCTTGCCTTGCCTAAAATTGCCTTCCCTGGAATTGCCTCCTTTTGCCTTGCCTTGCCTTGCCTTGTATTGCATTGCATTGCCATGCCTAAAATTGACTTCTCTGAAATTGTCTTGCATTGCCTTTTCTTGCTTAAAAGAACCTCGCCTGGAATTGCCCTATATTATTTTTCCCTGCCTTGCCTGTATTTGCCTTGCCTAGAATTGCTTTTTCTTTTCTTGCCTTGCCTGTTTAATCCTAGAATTGAGTTTCCTGGAATTGCCTTGCCTTACATTGCCTGAAATTTTCTTGCTTCTAATTGCCTTGCCTTGCCTTGTTTTTCTTTCCTGGAATTTCTCTGCCTTGCCATCCCTGGAATAGCCTTGCCTGGTTTTGCCTTTTCTTGCCTTGCCTTGCCTTGACTGGAATTGTCTTGTTTTGAATTGCCTTGCCTTGCCATTCCTTGCCTGGAATTGCCTTGCCTGGAATTGCCTTGCTTTACGTTGCCTTGCCTTTCCTTGTCTGGAATTGCCTTTTTGGCAATTGCCTTGCCTGAAATTGCCCTGCCTGCAATTGCCAAAAATTGCCTTGCTTGGAATTGCCTTTTCTTATATTGCCTTGACTTACCTGGAATTGCTTTGCCTTACATTGCCTGAAATTTTCTTGCTTCGAATTGCCTTGCCTTGCCTTGTTTCTCTTTCCTGGAATTTCTCTGCCTTGCCTTCCCTGGAATAGCCTTGCCTGGTTTTGCCTTTTCTTGCTTTACCTTGCCTTGACTGGAATTGCCTTGCCTCGAATTGCTTTTTCTTGCCTTGCCTGTAAATACCTCGTCTGGAATTGCCCTGCCTTACCTTGCCTGATACTGCTTTGCGTGGAATTTCCATGCCTCGCTCTAAATTTTTTTGCATTGGTTGCCTTGCCCAGCCTGGAATTGTCCTGTCTGTAATTGCCTTGCCTTTGCTTTCCTTGGCTTGCCTGCAATTGCCTTGCCTCGAATTTCCTTGCCTTGCATTGCCTGGTCTGGAATTGTCTTGCCTTACCTTGCCTTTTCTGGAATTGCCTAGCCTTGCCTTGACCTGCCGTGCCTTAAATTGACTTTCCTGAAATTTTCTTGCATTGCCTTGCCTTGCCTAAAAGAGACTAGCCTGGAGTTTTCCTACATACACTTTCCCTGCCTTGCCTGGAATTGCCTTGTTTAGCATTGTCTTGCATTGCCTTGCCTTTCCTTGCCTTCTTTGGCTGGAAATTTTTTGCTTGGAATTGCCTTTCATTGCGTTGCCTTTCCTTGCCTGAAATTACTTTGCCTGGAATGTCCATGCCTTGCCTTGCCTTTTGTTGCCTTGCCTGAAATTTTCTTCCTTTAAAATTTTTTTGCCTTGCCTTGCCTTGCATTGCTTAAAATTGTCTTACCTGGAATAGGCTTGCCTTGTGTTGCCTTGCCTTGATTGGAATTACCTTGCCTTGCGTTGTCTTCACTTGCCTGGAATTGCGTTGCCTTGCCATGTCTGGAGTTGCCTTACATGGAATTACCTTGCCTTGCCTTACCTGGAATTGCCTTGCCTAGGAATGCCTTTCCCTGCCGTCTCTTGCTTTAATATTTTTCAAATTGCCTTTCACGCAATTGCATTGCCTAAAATTGCCCTGCATAGCATTGCGTGGAGTTCCCTTACCTGGAATTTCCTTGCCTTGCCTTAGTTAAAATTGCCTTGCCTGAAATTGCCTCTTTTTGCCTACCTAGCTTTGGCTTGCCTAAAATTGACTTTCCTGATATTGCCTTGCGTTACCTTGCCTTGCTTAAAAGAGCCTTGCGTAGAATTTTTCTACATTGCCTTGCACTGGCTTGCCTGGAATTGCCTTGCTTAGAATTGCAATGCCTTCCCTCGTCTTGCGTTACCAAGCTTTGAGTTGCTTTGCATGGAATTGCCTTGCATTGCCTTGCCTGGAATTTTGATTTTGGAATTGCCTTGCATTACATTGTCTTGCCTTGCCTTATTTTCTTGGCCTGGAATTGCTCTGCCTTGCCTGCCATGAAATAAACTTGCCTGGAATTGCATTTTCCTGACCTACTTTGACTGAAGTTTCCTTGTTTCAAATTGCCTTAGCTTGCCTTTCCTCCCCTTAAATTGCCTTGCCTAGAATTGCCTTACCTTGCGTTGCCTTACCTTGCCTTGACTGGAATTGTCTTTCCTTACTTTGTCTTGCCTTGCCTGGAATTGCCTTGTCTAGAATTGCCATTCCCTGTTTTGCCTGGAATTACCTTGTCTGGAATTGCCTTCCCTTACCTTAACATGGCTGGTCTGGAAATGCTTGTTGGGATTTGCCTTGTTTTGCCTTGTCTTTCTTTGCTGTACCTTTCCTTGCTTTGCATTGCCAGGTATTGCTTCACCTGTAATTTTATTGTCTTTATTTGTCTTGAGTTTTTTTGCCTTGCCTTTCTTTGCCTGGTCTGGTATTGCCTTGCCTTGCCTGAAATTTTTTATGTTGCCTTGATTTGTCTACCCTGGAATTTTCCTGCCTGGCATTGCCTTGCCATGGCTTTCCATGCCTCGAATTGCCTTTCCTTACCTTGCCTGGATTACCTTGTCTTAAGTTGCCTTGCCTTGCCTGGAATTGTCTTGCCTTGCCTTGCCTGAAATAGCCTTCCCTAGATTGCATTTCCTGCAATTACCTCGCCTGATATTTCCATGCCTTGCATTGCAGGGATTGGCCTTGATTGTTCAAGCCTACAATTGACTTTCCCACAATTGTCTTGCATTGCCTTGCCTTTTTTTGCACGGGATTGCCTTGCCTAAAATTGTTTTGCCTGAAATTGCCTTGCCTTTCCTTGGGATGCCTTGCCTTGCCTTGTCTGGGACTTCCTAGTCTGGAATTGGCTTGCCTTGCCTGGAATTGCCTCTTTTTGCCTTGCCTTGACTTGCGTTGCCTTGCCGTCCCTAAAATTGACTTTTCTTAAATTGTCTTGCATTGCCTTGCCTTGCCTAAAACAGCCTTGCCTAGAATTGCTCTATATTGCCTTGACCTGTCTTGCCTGGAATTGCCTTGCCTAGAATTGTGCTGCCTTCCCTTGCCTTGCCTTGCCTTGCCTAGCCTGGAATTGTCTTGCTTTGCCTTGCCTGGAATTTCCTTGCTTGAAATTGCCTTGCCTTGCATTGCCTTGCCCTGCCTTGCTTTTGATTTCCCGGAATTGCCCTGTCTTGACTTCCCTGTAATAGCCTTGCCTGGAATTGCCTTGTCTTGCCTTGTCTTGACAGTTGTTGCCTTGTTTCAAATTGCCTTGCCTTGCCTTTCTTCACCTGGAATTGCGTTTCACAGAATTGCCTTCCCTTGCGTTGCCTTGCCTTGCCTTGACTGGAATTGCTTTGCGTGGAATTGCCTTGCCTTGTCCTAGCTGAAATTGCATTAACTGGAATTGCTTTTTCCTGCCTTGTCTTTCCTTGCCTGGCCTTGCCTTTTATTGCATTTCTGGCAATTGCCTTTCCTGGAATTGCCCTGCCTTGCATTGTAAAAAATTGTCTTGCCTGGAATTGCTTTTTCTTCCATGGCCTTGCCTTGCCTGGAATTGCTTTGCCTAGAATCGTAATGTCTTGCCTTATCTTGCCTTGACTAGGATGGCCTTGTCTTGAATTGCTTTTTCTTGCCTTGCCTGAAAATATCTTGTCTGGAATTGCCATGCTTTGCCTTGCCTGGAATTGCCTTTCTCTGCCTGTCTTGCCTTGCCTTTTCTGGAATTGCCTTTTTCTGCAATTGCATTGCCGAGAATTGCATTGTCTTGCCTTACCTTCTTTTTCCTTACCTTGCCTGGAATTTCCTTGCCTGGCATTGTCCTTTCTTGAATTGCCTTGCTTTGCCTGGACTTGTATTGCATTGCTTTGGGTATAATTGCCTTGCCTGAAATTGCCTTATCTGGAACTGTCTTACTTTGCCCTACATAAAATTGCCTTGCCTGGAATTGCCTTGAATTGTTTTCCTTTTTTTTGCCTGGAATTGCCATGACTTGTTTTCCCTAGAATAGACTTGCGTGGAATGTCCTTGTCTTGCCTTGCCTTCACTGGAATTGTCTTGCTTGGAATTGCCTTGCCTTGCATTTTCTCTCCTGGAACTGCCTTGTCTAGAATTGCGTTGCCTTGCGTTGCCTTGACTTGCCTTGGCTTGATTGGAATTGCCTTGCCTTGACATAGCTGAAATTGTCTTGCCTGAAAATAGCTTGTCCTGCCTTGTCGTGCCTTGCCTTACCTTGAATTGCCTTTCTGGCAATTGCCTTGCCAGAAATTGCCTTGCCTTGCATTGCCAAGAATTGCCTTGCCTGACGGTGACTTGCCTTGCATTGCCTGGCCATGCCTGGAATTGCCTTGTCTGGAATTGTCTTGCCTTGTCTTATCTTGCCTTGCCTGGAATTGTCTTGCCCTGTTTTGCCTGAAAACGCCTTGCCTGGAATTATCCCTTTGTTTTCCTTGCCATGTCTTGTATCGCATTACCTTGCTTGGAATTTTCCTGCCTTGCCTTGTCTTGAATTGCCTTGCCTGAAATTGGCCTGCCTTGCCTGGTTTTGCCTTGCCTTGAGTTCCGTTACCTGGAATTTGTCTGCCTTGCTGGAAATTTTTGACTTCCTTTTGCTTGCCTAGCCTGGAATTACCCTGTCTGTAATTGCCTTGCTTTGACTTTCCTTATTTTGCCTTGCCTGGAATTGTGTTGCCTAGAATTGTCATTTTTTGGTTTCATTGTCTGGAATTACCTGCCTGGAATTGCCCTGCCTTGCCTTTCCTTGCCTGAAATTGGCCTGCCTGTAATTGCTCTCCCTTGCCTTGCCTTTCCTAGTATTGCCTTGTCTTTTCTTGCCTTGCCTGAATTGGTCTTGCTGCAATTTTTTTTGCCTAGCCTTGCCTGGAATTTACTTGCCTGAAATTATCGTGCATTGACTTGCATTTTCAAAATTTTTCTTGCCTGAAATTGCCTTGCCTTGCCATGGCTGAAATTGCCTTACCTTGAGTTTTCATCCCTTACCTGAAATTGCCATGCGTTTTCATAATTGGAGTTGCCTTTCATTAAATTGCCTTGCCTTGCCTTACCTGAAATTGTTTTGCCTGGAATTGCCTTTCCCTGTGTTCTTTTGCGTTAATTTTTCTGGAATTGTCTTTCTGGCAATTGCCTTGCCTGGAATTGCCCTGCCTTGTCTTCACCGGAATAGCCTTGCCTGAAATGGTCTTGTCTTGCCTTGCCTTGATTGGTGTTTTGTTGTTTCGAATTGCCTTGCCTTGCCATTCCTCACTTGGAATTGCCTTTCCTAGAATTGCCTTGCGTTGCCTTGCCTTGACTTTACTGGAATTACCTTGCCTTGCCTTAGCTGAAATTGCCTTTTCCTGCCTTGGCTTCCCTTATCTTGCCTGGAATTGCTTTTCCGGCAATTGCCTTGCCTGGAATTGCCCTGCCTTGCATTGCCAAATATTGCTTTCCCTGGAATTTCGTTGCCTTACATTACCTTGCCTTGCCTGGAATTGCTTTGCCTAGAATTGCATTGTCTTGCCTTACCTTGCCTCTACTGGAATTGCTGTGCCTCGAATTGCCTTTCCTTGCCTTGACTGGAAATACCTTGTCTGAAATTGCCTTGCCCTGTCTAGCCTGATATTGCCTTGCATGAAATTTCCGTCCCTTGTTCTAAATTTTCTTGCATTGCTTTTCTTCGTCTAGCCTGGAATGTTCCTGTCTGTAATTGCCTTGCCTTGGCTTGCCTTGCCTTGCCTGGCATTGCCTTGCCTAGAATTTCCTTGCCTTGCCTTACCGTGTCTGGAATTGCCCTGCTTTACCTTGCCTTGCCTAAAATTGTTCTGCCTGAAATTGCCCGGCCTTGCCTTGCCTTACCTAGAATTACCTTGCTTTGTCTTGCCCTGCCATGCCTCAAATTGACTTTCCTGAAATTGCCTTGCCTTGCCTAAAAGAGCATTGCCTGGAATTGCCCTAAATACCTTTGCCCTGTCTTCTCGGGAATCGCCTTGCTTAGAATTTTCCTGCCTTGCCTTGCCTTGCCTAGAATTTTTATGCTTGGAATTGCCATCCATTGCATTGCCTTGCCTTGCCTAAAATTGCCTTGCCTGGAATTTCTTTGCCTTGCCTTGCCTTTCTTTGCCTTGCCAGGAGTTTCCTTACCTGGAATTTTTTTGCCTTGCTTTGCCTTCCATTGCCTGAAATTGTCTTGACTGGATAGCCTTGCCTTGCCTTGCCTTGCCTTGCCTTGATTGGAATTGCCTTGCCTTGCATTGTCTTCCCTTGCCTGGAATTGCCTTGCCTAGAATTGCCCTGCTTTGCCATGTCTGGAGTTGCCTTCCCTGGAATTGCCTTGGCTTGCCTTACCTGTAATTGTCTTGCCTGGTATTGCCTTTCCCTGCCTTCTCTTGAGATCATTTTTCTGAAATTTCCTTTCCAGCAATTGCCTTTCCTGGAATTGCCCTGGCGTGCATTGCCTGAAATTGCCTTCCTTGGAATTGTCATGCCTTGACTTACCTAAATTGCCTTGCCTAGAATTGCCTCTTTTTGCCTTTTCTTCCCTTGCCTTGCCTAGCCTAGCCTAGAATTGCGTTGACTGAAATTTTATTGCTTGGAATTGCCTTGCATTGCATTGCCTTGCCTTGCCTCAGTTTTTCTTACCTGGAATTACCCTGCCTTGCTTTCCCTGGTATAACCTTGCCTGAAATTGCATTTTTCTACCTTGCCTTGGATGAAGTTGCCTTGTTTCAAATTGCCTTGTCTTGCTTTTTCTCGCCTGGAATTGCCTTGCCTTGCATTGCCTTACCTTGCATTGACTGGAATTGCCTTGTCTTACATTGCCTTGCCTATAATTGCATTGCTTTGCCTTACCTTGTCTTCCCTGTAATTGCCTTGTATAAAATGGCCTAGTTTGTCTTGCATTTTCTTGCCTGGAATTGCCTTGCCTGGCCTTGCCTGAAATTGCATTGCCTGGAATTGTCTTTCCTGCAATTGGCTTGCCCAGAATTGTCTTGCCCTGCCTTTCCATAATTTGCCTTGCCTTTCCTTGCGTGGAATTGACTTTTCCGCAATTACCTTGCACTGTCTTTCCTTTCCTTGCATGGGATTGCCTTGTCTGGAATTGTGTTGCCTGGTATTGCCTTGCCTTGCCTTGGGTTGCCTTGCCTTGCCTGGAATTGCCTTGCCTTACCTTGTCTGGAGTTGCCTTGCCTGGAATTGCCTGTTTTAGGTTGCCTTGTCTTCCCTTGCTTTGCATTGCCTTGCCGTGCCTAAAATTGACTTTCCTAAAATTGACTTGCGTTGCCTTATCTTGCCTAAAAGAGCCTTGCTTAGAATTGCCCTACATTGCCTTGCCCTGCCTGGCCTGCAATTGTGTTGCCTAGAATTGTGCTGCATACCCTTGCCTTGTTTTGCGTTGCCTAGCATAGAATTGCCTTCCCTGGAATTGCCTTGTCTATCCTTGCCTGGAATTTTCTTGCTTGGCGTTGCATTGCATTTTATTGCCTTGTCTTGGCTTGCTTCTCCTTGCCTGGAATTGCCCTGCCTTGCTTTCTCTGAAATAGCCTTGCCTTTTCTTGATTGGAATTGCCTTGCCGTGCATTTTCTTACCTTGCCTGGATTTGCCTTGCCTGGAATTGCCTTACCTAGCCTTGTCTGGAGTTGCCTTTTCTGGAATTGTTTTGCCTTGTTTTACCTAAAATTGCCTTTCCTGGGATTGCCTTTCCCTGCCTTCTCTTGCCTTAAATTTCCTGGAATTATTTTTCTGGCAATTGCCCTGCCTGGAATTGCACTACCTTGCATTGCCTGGAATTGTCTTCTCTGGAATTGCTTTGCCTTGCCTTACGTAAAATTGCCTTGCTTGAAATTGCCTTTCTCTGCCTTGTCTTGCCTTGCCTTGCCTTGCCTGGAATTGCCTTGCCTGGAATTGTCCTGCCTTGTCTTACTTGAAATTGCCTTGCCTAAAACTTTCTGGCATTCTCTTGCTTTTTCTTGCCTGGAATTACTCTGACTTGCCTTTCCTGGAATAGCCTTACGTGGAACAGCCTTGTCTTGCCATGCCTTGACTGGAATTGCCTTGCCTCGAATTGTCTTGCCTTGCATAAGCTGGAATTTCTTTGCCAGAAATTACCTTTCCCTGCCTTGTCTTGCATTGCCTTGCCTGTAATTGCCTTTCTGGCAATTGCCATGCCTTGAATTGCCAGGAATAGCCTTGTCTAAAATTGCCTTGCCTTGCCTTGCCTGGAATTGCCTCGCCTCAAATTGCATTGCATTGCCTTGCCTTACCTTTCCTCCCCTGGCATTGCCTTTCCTTCCCTTTCCAGAAACTTTTTTGTCTGGAATTGACTTTCCTTGCCTTGCCTGGAATTTTCTTGTTTGAAATTGCCTTGCCTTGCCTTGCCTGAAATTGCTTTTTATCACCTTGCTTGCCCTTCCTCGAATTGCCTTTCTTGGAATTTCCCTGCCTTGCCTTGTCTCGAATTGCCTTTCCTGGAATTGGTCTGCCTTGCCTTGTTTTTCCTTGCCTTGAATTTTTTTGCCTTGCTGGAAACATTTTTCATTGCCCATCCTTCTCTAGCGTGAAATTGCCATGTCTGAAATTATCTTGCTTTGGCTTGCCTTGCTTTGCCTGGAATTGCCTTGCCTAGAATTGTCTAGCCTTGTCTTGCATTGTGTTTAATTGCCCTAGCTGAAATTGCCCTACCTTGCCTTGACTTGCTTGAAAATGCCCTACATTGCTTTGCCTTGCCTGAAATTTCCCTGCCTGCAATTGCACTGACCTCTTTTTTTTTGCCTGGAATTTTCTTGCCTTGCCTTGCCTTGTTTGGATTTGCCTTGCCTGCAATTTTCTTGCCTAGCTTTGCCTGGAATTTATTTGCCTGAAATAGCCTTGTATTGACTTGCCAGAAATTTTTTTGCCAGGAATTGCCTTCCCTTGCCTTGCCTTGACTTGTCTTGCCTTGACTTTCCTGGCGTTGCCTGAAATTGAATTTTTCAAAATTGTTTTGCCTTGCCTTGCCTTGCCTTGCCTTGCCTGGGATTGCCTAGCCTGGAATTTCCTTGTGTTGCTTTGTCTGAATTTACCTTTTCTGGAATTGCCCTGCCTTGCCTGGAATTACCTTATCTTGCTTTTCCTTGCCTGAAATTGCCTTTCCTGCAATTATCTAACCTAGAATTGCCTTTCCTTTCCTTGCCTTGTCTGGAACTGCCTTGCCTGGATTTGCCTTGCCTTGCTTTGTATTGACTTGCCTTACCTTTTCTTGCCTTGCCTTGCCTTGCCTAGAATTGACTTGCCTGGAATTGTCTTACCCTTCCTTGCCTAGACTTTCTTGTCCTTGCCTTCCCTGGAATTGCCTTGCCTTGCATAGATGTTTTCTGCGTTGCCTTGCTTTCTCTAGCATGGAACTGTTCTACCTTGTCTTGCCTCACCTTGCCTTGCCTTGCTTCGAATTGCCTTTCTATTATTGCCTTGCTTGTCTTTCCAGGAACTGACCTGCCTTGCATTACCTTGCCTGAAATTTTTTCACCTGGAATTTAACTGCCTTGCCTTGCCTTGCCTTGTCTAGAATTGCCTTGACTTTCTATGGCAGGAATTAACTTTCCCAGAATTGCCTTGGAATGCCTTGACTTTCCCTGCCTGGAATTGGCTTACCTGGCATTGCCTTGCATTGCCTTTCCTTTTCTTGCATGGGATTACGTTGCCTGAAATTGTCTTGCCTGCAATTGCTTTGCCTTTCCTAGGCTTGCCTGGAATTCCCTTGCCTGAAATTACCTCTCCTTGCGTTGTCTTCCCTTGACTAAAATTGAGTTTCCTGAAATTGCTTTGCATTGCATTGCCTTGCCTAAAAGAGCTGTGCCTGGAATTGCCCTACATTGCCTTGCCCTGCGTTACCTGGAATTGCCTTGTCTTGCATTGCCCTGCCTTTTTTTGCCTTACTTTCCTAGAATTGCCTTGTCTGGAATTTCCTTTCCTTGCCTTGCCTGGAATTTCTCTGCTTAGAATTGCCTTGCACTGCATTGCCTTGCCTTGCCTTGCTTTTCCTTGCCTGGAATTGCCCTGCCTTGCCTTTCCTGAGATAGCCTTGCATGGAATTTCCTTGTCTTGCCTTGCCTTGACTGGAATTGCCTTCTTCCGAGTTGCCTTGCCTTGCCTTTCCTCGCCTGTAATTGCCTTGCCTAGAATTTTTTTCTTGTGTTTTTTTGCATTATCTCACCTGGGATTGCCTTTCCTGGAATTGCATTGTATTGCCTTATTGGAATTGCCTTGCCTGGAATTTCCTTTCCCTGACTTTTCTTGCCTTGCCTTGCCTGGAATTGCGTTTTTGTCAATTGCCATCCCTGGAATCGCCCTGCATTTTATTTCCAGAAATTCCCTTGCCTTACATTGCCTTGCCCTTCCTGAAATTGTCTTGCCTAGAGTTGCATTGCCTTGCCTTACTTTGCTTTGACATTAATTCCCTTGTCTCAAATTGTCTTTTCTTGTCTTTCCTGAAATTATTTTTTCTGAAATTCCGTTGCCTGGAATTGCCTCTCCTTGCCTTGCCTTGCCTTGCCCTGCCTAAAATTGACTTTCCTAAAATTGCTTTGCGTTGCATTGCCTTGCCTTGCTTTAAAGAGCATTGCCAGGAATTGCTCTTCATTGCCTTGTCCTGCGTTGCCTAGAATTGCCTTGTCTTGCATTGCACTCCCTTTTATTGCCTTTCCTTTCCTAGAATTGCCTTGCCTGAAATGTTACTGCCTTGGCTTGCCTGAAATTTTTCTGCTTGCAATTGCCTTGCAATGCATTGCCTTGCCTTGCCTTGTTTTTCCTTGCCTGGAATTGCTCTCCCTTGCCTTCCCTGAAATAGCCTTGCCTGGAATTGCCTTGTATTGACTTGAATTGACTTCTTTCGAGTGGCCTTCCCTTGCCTTTCTTCGCCTGTAATTGCCTTGCCTAGAATTTCTTTTTTTGCGTTTTTCTGCATTGCCTCATCTGGAATTGCCTTGCCTAGCATTGCTTTGCCTTGCCTTGCCTTTTCTGGAATTGTCTTGCCATGCCTTGCTTTGTGTGCTTAAAATAGACTTTCCTGAAATTGCGTTGCATTGCCTTGTCTTGCCTAAAATAGTCTTGCCTGGAATAGCCCTACATAAACTTACCCTGCCTTGTCTGGAATTGCCTTGCTTAGAATTAACCTTCCTTGCCTTGCCTTGCCTTTTCTTTTCTTGCCTTGCCTTGCCTTTTCTTAAATAGGCCAGAAATTGCTTTGCCTGAAATTTCCTTGCCTTGAATTGCCTTGCCTGGAGTTGCCTTTTCTACAGTTGCATTGCCTTGCCTTACCTTACATTGACTTGAATTGCCTTGCCTTGAATAGACTTGTCTTGTTTTTCCTTGATTGGAATTTCCTTGCCCTGCATTTTCCTGCCTCGCCTAGATTTGCCTTGCCTGGAATTGCCTTGCCTTTGTTTGACTGGAGTTGCCTTCCCTGGAATTGCCTTGCCTTGCCTTGTCTTGCCTTAACTGAAATTGCCTTGCCTCGAATTGCCTTTCTTTGTCTTGCCTGAAAATACCTTGTTTGGAATTGCCTTGCCTTGCCTAAAAGTGTCTTTCTTGGAATTCCCATGCCTTGTTGAAAATTTTCTTGCATTATCTTGCCTTGCCTAGCTTTTAATTTTTCTGTCTGGAATTGCCTTGCCTTGCCTTGGCTCGAATTATCCTGTCAGGAAATGTCCTGCCTTGTTTGCCTTGCCTGAAATTGCCCTGCCTGGGATTCTTCTAGCTTACTTTGCCTTTCCTGAAAATGCCTTCCCTTGCCTTGCCATGCCTAAAATTGACTTTTCTGCAATTGTCTTGCATTGCCTAATTTTGAATAAAATAGACCTGCCTGGAATTGCCCTACATACACTTGCCCTTCCTTGTCTGAAATTGCCTTGATTAGAATTGCCCTGCCTTGTCTTGCCTTGCCTTGCCTTGCCCGAAATTTTTTTGCTTTGAATTTTTTTGCATTGCATTGCCTTGCGTTGACTAAAATTGCCTTGACTGGAATGCTCTTGCTTTGCCTTGCCTTTCCTTCCCTTGCCTAGAACTTCCTTACCTGACATTTTTTCTCATTGCCTTGCGTTGTATTGCCTGGAGTTGCCTTGCCTGTAGTAGCCTTGCCCTGATTGGAATTGCCTTGCCATGGGTTGTCTTGCCCTGCATGGAATTGCCTGGCCTGAAATTTCCTTGCTTTGTCCTGTCTGCAGTTACCGTCCCTCAAATTGTTTTGCCTTGCCTTACCTTGAATTGTCTTGCCTGGGATTGCCTTTACCTGCCTTCTCTTGCCTTAATTTTTGTTTAAAATTGAGTCTCCAGCAATTTTCCTGCCTGAATTTGCCACGCCTAACATTGCTTGGAGATGCCATCTTTGGAATTTTCATGCCTTGCCTTACCTAAAATTATTTTGCCTGGAATTACCTTTCTCTGCCTTGTCTCACCTTGCTTTGCCTGGAGTTTCCTTTCTTGCAATTGCCTTGCCTAGAATTGCATTGTCTTCCCTTGTCTTGCCTGAAATATTCTTGCCTGGCATTGCCTCGTATACCTTTGCCTTGCCTTCCCTTACCTAGAATTGCCCTGCCTGGAATTGCCTTGCCCGAAATTGTCTTTCCTTGCCATACATGGAATTGCCTTGCCTGAAATTTTCTTGGATTGCCTTGCTTTTCCTTGCCTAGAATTACCCTGCCTTGCTTTCCCTGGGAGAGCCTTGCAAGGAATTATCTTATTTTTCCTTTACTTGACTGATATTGTTTTGCTTCGAGTTGCCTTGCCTTGCCTTTCATCGCCTCGAATTGCCTTGCTTAGAATTCCCTTGCCTTGTGTTGCCTTGCCTTGCCTTGCCTGGAATTGCCTTGCCTGGAATTCTCTTCCTTTACCTTTGCTGAAATTTTCTTTCCTGAAAATACCTTTCCCTGCCTTGTCTTGCCTTGCCTTGCCTTGCCTTGCCTTGCCTTGCCTGGAATTGCCTTTCTGGCAATTTTCTGGCTTGGAATTGCCTTGCTTGCCTTGCCAGGAATTACATTGCCTGAAATTTCCTTGCCTTGCATTGCCTTCCCTTGCCTGGAATTGCCTTGCCTTGCATTGCCTTGCCTGGACTGGTTTTACCTAGAATTGCATTGCATTGCCTTACCTTACATTGGCTAGAATTGCCTTTCCTTGCCTGGCCTGGAATTTTTTTTCTGGATTTGCCTTGCCTTGTCTTGCCTTGCCTTCACTTGAATTGCCTTGTCTTGTCTTGCCGGAAATAAGCTTGCCTGAAATTTTCCTTTTTTTGCCTTGCTTTGCCTCACCTCGAATTGCCCTGTTTTAAATTTCTCTGCCTTGCCTTGCCTCGAATTGCCTTGTCTGGTGTTACCCTGATTTGCCTTCCTTTTTTTACTAAGATTTGACTTGTCTAAAATTGGCCTGCCTTTCGTTGTTTTGCCTTTACTATAATACCCTTTCCTGGAATTGCCATGCCTTGCCTTGCCTGAAATTGCCAGGCCTGAAATTTTATTACTTTGCCAGGAGTTTTCTTGTGTTGCCTTTTCTTGCCTAGCCTGGAATAGCCCTGTCTAGAATTGCATTGCCTTGCCTTGGCTTGCCTTGGCTTGGCTTGCCTGAAATTGCCTTGCCTTTTCTTGTCTGAAATTGCCCTGTCTTGCCTTGCATAAAATTGACCTGCCTACAATTACCCTTACTTGCCTTGCCATGCCTGAATTTGCCTTGTTTTGCCTTGCCGTTCCTTACTTGAAATTGCCTTGCCTAGAATTGCATTGCCTTACCTTACTTTGCATTGCCTGGAATTGCCTTTTCTTTGCCTTGCCTGGATGTACCTTGTCCGGAGTTGTCAAGCCTTTAATTGCCTGAACTTGCCTTGCCTAAAATCGCCTTGCCTGGAATTGCCCTTTTTTTCTTTCCTTGTCTTTTCTCAAATTGCCTTGCTTGGAATTTCCCTACCTTGCCTTGCCTCAAATTTCTTTGCCTGGAATTGCCCTGCTTTGCCTTGCCTTTCCTTCCCTCAAATTACCTTGCATGCAGTTGGCCTGCCTTGCCTGGAATTGACTTGCATTGAATTGCATAGCCTGGAATCATCCTGCCTTGCATTGCCAACAATTGCCTTGCTTGGAATTGCCTTGCCTTTCCTGGAATTTTCTTCCTTGGAATTGCCTTGCATTGCATTACCTTGCTTTGCTTTTTTTTGCCTGGAATTGCCCTGCCTTGCCCTCCCTTAAATAGCCTTGCCTGAAATTGCCTTGTCATGACTTGCCTTGACTGGAGTTGCATTGTTCTGAATTGACTTCCCTTGCCTTTCCTCGCCTGGAATTGCCTTGTTTTGCGTTGTCTTACCTTTCTTTGACTGGAATTTTCTTTTCTTATATTGCTTGTTTGCCTGGAATTTTCTTGCTAGAATTGCATTGCCTTGCATTTACCTTGTCTTACCTGGAACTCCCTTGCCTTAAATTGCCTTTCCTTGCCTTGCCTGGAATTACCTTGTCTGGAATTGCCTTGCCTTGTCTGCCTTGCTTGCCTTGCCTTGTGTCACCTTGCCTTGCCTCACCTCAAATAGACTTGCCTGGAATTGCCCTTTATTGCCTTGCCTTGCCTTGTTTTTCCTTGCCTCAAATTGCCTTCTTTGGAATTTCCTTGCCTTACCTTGGCTCATTTTGCCTTTTCTGAAGATTCCCTGCTTTGCCTTGCCTTACCTTACCTTGAAGTGTCTTGCCTTGATTGGGCCTGCCTTGCCTTGTTTTGTCTTGCCTGGAATGCTCTTGCCTGGTAGTGCAATGCCTTGCCTTACTTGAAATTGCCGTGCCTGTAATTTTCTTGCCTTGCTGTGAGTTTTCTTGCATTGCCTTGTCTTGCCTAGATTAAAGTTGGCCTATCTAAAATTGTCTTGCATTGGCTTGCCTTGCCTTGCCTAAAATTCCTTTGCCTTTTCTTGTCTAAAATTTTTCTGCCTGGAATTCCCCTGCCTTGCCTTGACTTGCCTGAAATTTCCGTACCTGGAGTTGCCCTGCCTTGCCTTGCCGTGCCTTGTCTTGCCTTGCCTGGAAGCTTGCCTTGCCGGACCTTGTTTTGCCTTGCCAGGAATTGCTTTAATTTTCCTGGCCTGGCCTGAAATTGCCTTTTCTGAGATTGCCTTGCCTGGAATTTTCTTTTTTGAAATTTTCCTGCCTTGCCTTGCCTTATCTTTCTATGCCTGGTATGTTCTTGTCTTGTCTTGCCTTGCCTTGCCTGGAATTGCCTTGCCTGGCATTGTCTTGCATTTCCTTGCCTTGCCTTGCCTAGAATTTCCTTTCCTTGTGTTTTCTTACCTTGCCTTGACTGAAATTTCCTTGCCTTTCATTGCTTCGCCTTGCCTAGAATTGCATTGCCTTGCCTTACCTTGCCTTCACTGGGATTTCCTTGCCTTGAATTGCCTTTCCTTGTCTTGCCTGGAATTATCTTGTCTGGAATTGTCTTGCCTTGTCTTGCCTTTCCTGGAATTGTCTTGCCTTGCCTGAATTTGCCTTGCCTTTCCTTGCATGAAATTGACTTTCCCACAATTGCCTTGCAATGCCTTGCATTTTCTTGCATGGGATTGCCTTGCTTGGTATCTCCTAGCCTGGAGTTGCCCTGACTTTCTTTGCCTAAAATTGCCTTGCCTGGAATTGACTCTTTGCCTTGCCTTGCCTTGCCTTCCATTGCCTTGCCATGTCTAAAATTGATTTTCATGAAATTGCCTTGCTTTACCTTCCCTTGCTTAAAAGAGCCTTGCCTAGAATTTCCCTACCCTGCCTTGTCCTGCATGGCCTGAAATTGCCTTGCCTAGAATAGCACTGCATTCTCTTCCCTTGCCTTGACTTTCCTCGCCTAGTATTATCTTACCTGAAATTGCCTCATCTTAGCTTGCCTATAATTATTTTGCTTGGAATTGCCTTGCATGCATTGTCTTTCCTTGCATTGCTTTTCCTTGCCTTGAATTTCCCTGCCTTGCCTTCCCTGGAGTAGTTTTCCCTGGAATTTACTTGCCTTACCTTGCCTTAACTGGAGTTGCCTTGTTTTGAATTGCCTTGCCTTGCCTTTCCTCACCTGAAATTTCCTTGCATAGAATTGCCTTCCCTTGTATTGCCTTACCTTGCCTTGAAATTGCCTTGCATGGAGTTGGCTTGCCTTGCCTTAGCTGAAATTTCCTTGCCTGAAATTGTTTTTCTCTGCCTTGTCTTTCCTTGCCTTGCCTGGAATTGCCTTTTCAGCAATTGTCTTGCCTGTAATTTCCCTGGCTTGCATTGCCAAAAATTGCTTTGCCCGGTATTATCTTGTCTTACATTGCCTTGCCTTGTCTGGGGTTTCTTTGCCTAAAATTGCATTGCCTTGCCTTACCTTACTGTGGCTGGAATTGCCTTGCCTCGAATTCCTTTCCCTGCCTTGTCTGAAAATACATTAACTGAAATTGCCTTGGCTTGCCTTGCATGAAATTTTCTTGCTTAGAATTTCCATGAATTGTTGGAAAAATGTGCATTTCTTGCCTTGCCTATTCTTGAATTTTTCTGTCTGAAATTGCTTTGCCTTGGTTCGACTTGCCTTGCCTGAAATTGCTTTGCCTTGAGTTGCCTTGCCTTGCCTTGCCTTGCCTTGTCTTTTCTGGAATTGCCCTGCATGGAATTGCTCTGCCTTGCCTTTCCTTAATTGAAATTGCCATGCCTGAAATTTACCTGCCTTGTTTTCCCTTTTCTGGAATTGCCTTGCCTTGCCGTGCCTAAAATTTTCTTTCCTGAAATTGCCTTGCCTTGTCTAATAAAACCTTACATGGTGTTGACCTATATATTCTTGTCCTGCCTTGCCTGGAATTGCCTTGCTTATAATCGCTCTGCCTTGCCTTGCCCTCCTTACCTGGAATTTCCTTGCTTGGAATTGCCTTTCATTGCATTACCTTGCCTTGCCTCAAATTGCCTTGCCTGGAATGTCCTTCCCTTGCCTTGCTTTTCCTTGACTTTCCTGAAATTTACTTACCTGAAATTTTTAGTGACACTATTCAGTTACATTATTCAGTGACACTCCGAATGAGAGGCCACATTAAAAGACTCCTGACTATTCCACAGCTGTGCATTATTCAATGAGACTGAATGAGGGGATAAAACAGAATTCTGACTATTTTCCCAGGTGTGTACATTTAGTGAGGCTCTCAATGAGTGGCCATATGAAAGAGACTTCTGACTATTCCACAGGTGTGCATTATTCCGTGAGGCTGTAAAAGAGTGGCCATATGAAATAGACTCCTGACTATTCCACAATTGTGTATTATTCCGTTGGCTTCCTACTGAGTGACCATATGAAATAAACTTCTGACTGTTCCCCATATGTGCATTATTTAGAAAGTCTCAGAATCGGGAGTGATATGAATTAGTGTCCTCAGTACTCCACAGATGCACATTAATCATAGAGGCTTCTAATGAGTGGTCACGTTAAACAGACTCCTTACTATTCCCCAGGTGTGCATTAATTACTTAGTCTCTGAAACAGTGTTCCTATGAAAGAGACCTGACTATTACCAAGGTGTGCATTATTCAGCTTGACTCCCAATGACTGGTCATATAAAATACAATCCTAACTATTCCCCAGGTGTGTATCATTCAGTGAGGCTCTGAATGAGTGACCATATAAAATAAACCATTGACTATACCCCAAGTGTCTATTATTTACAATATAATTCTCAGTACTCCCCAGATGTGCATTATTCACTGAGGCTCTGAATGAGTGGCAATATGAAATAGACTCTTGACAATTCCACAGGTGTGTATCATTCAGTGAGGCTCTGAATAAGTGGCCATATAAAAGAGAATCCTCACTTATCCACCGGTGTGCATTACTCCATGAGATTCTGAATTAGCGGCCATATGACTATTCCACAGGTGCGTACCATTCAGTGAGGTGTTGAGTAACCATATTAAAGAGATTCCTGAATATCCACAAAGAGCTTATTACTCAGAGAGTATCTAAATGAATAGCTACATCAATTAGGCTGCTGACTACTCCACAGGAGTGCATTATTCAGTGAAACTCTGCATGAGAGGCCAGAGGAAATTGGCTCCTGACAATTCCCCTGATACGCATCATTCACTGAGTCTCTGAATGAGTGGCCATTCCAAATAAACTCCTGACAATTCCCCAAACTTGCCCTACTTCGAGACGCTGTGAATGAGGGGCAATATTAAAAAGTCTCCTCATTATTCCCCTGGTGTGTACTATTCACTGAGGCACTGAAAGAGTGTTTCTATTAGACTCACTATTCCCAAGGCGTGCATTACTCAGTTTGTCTCTCAATACTGGTCGTATAAAATAGAATCCTAATTATTTCCTACTTGTGTGTCATTCACTGAGGTTCTGAATGAGTGGCCATATGAAATAGACCCTTGACTCATTTGAAATAAAATCCTCAGTACTGCTCAGGCGTGCATGATTCACTGAGGCTCTGAATGGGTGGCTATATAAAGTAGTCTCCTGATTATTTCACAGGTGTGTACCATTCACTGAGGCTCTGAATGAGTAGCCATATGAAGTAGAATCCTCACCATTCCAAATGTGTGCAATATTCAGTGAAGGTCTGAATTAGTATCCATAAGAAATAGTATCCTGACTATTCCCCTGGTGTGCATTATTCACTGAGGTGAGGAATGAGTGGCCATACGAAATAGATTGCTGAGTACTCCCCAGGTGTGGTATGCATTACTTACTAAGGCATTGAATCAGTGGTAATATAAAATAGACACCTAAATATCCCCAAGGTTCATATTATTTAGAGAAGCTCTAAATGAGTAGCTATATCAATTAGGCTCCTGACTATTCCAAAGGAGTGCATTATTTAATGAAGCTCTGATTGAGAGGACAAATGAAATTGACTCCTGATCCTTCCCCGGTTGTGTGTAATTCACTGAGCCTCTTAGTGTGTGCTTAATTGAAATACATTCCTGACTATTCCCCAGGTATATCTTATTCACTGAGGTTCTGTGTGAGTTGCCATATAAAATAGACTCCTGACAATTCCCCAAGTGTGCATTATTCCCTGGAATTCTCAGTGAGTGTCCATAAGAAACAGATTCCTGACTCTCCCCAATGTGTGCATTATTCAGGGAGACTCTGAAAGAGTGTCCATATGAAATAGACTCCTATTTCCCAGGTGTGCATTATTCAGTGAGGCTCTGAATAAGTGGCAATATATAATAGATTCCTGGCTATTCCCCAGGTGTGTATTATTCACTCAGCCTCTGAATGAGGGGCCTTATGAAATACACTCCTGACTATACCACAGGTGTGTATTATTCACTGATGTTCTGAATGTGTGCCCAAAGGAAATTGACACCTGGCCACTCCACAGGTGGGCATTCCTTACTGATGCTGTAAATGAATGACCATATGAAAGAGACTCCAAATTTGTCTACAGGTATACATTATTCAATGAGGCTCTGAAGGAGAAGACATACGGAATTTACTCCTTACAATTTCACATGTGTTAATTTTTTGTTAGACTCAGAAACGGGGTCGATAGGAAATAGACTCTTCAGGATTCCAAGGCGTACATAATTCAGCGAGTCTCATAATGGGTGTTCATATTGAAGTATTGGATGCGAGATTGAAATAATCAACCAAGACAAAAGTAGGCCAAATTGCAGGGTCTTTATTGCCGGCGACCACGGAGGACTCAGGTCTCTCCAACCTGTGGTCCCAAAATTAGGGGAAGCGGGGTAATTAATCTGAAAAACCACATAGTGGATGCAGGGCAAGCAACTTTACGGACGCTTATTTTGGTAACTACTGATAAGCAAAGGCCAGACAGTTCATTCTTTAGAGCAGTCTAGCAGTTTTGTTTACAGAAACCAAGGTCCGCAGTGATTGCAAGGAGAATGGGACCGTACAACTTATTTTTGGAAAAAAGAGACGGCTTTGTCTTATAAAATTGTGTTCCTCTGGTTCTAATTGTAGGCCCACTATAGCACATTCCCTCTGTTCTTTTAACATGAATTAAATCTATAATAGTTTTTCTCTTTTTGGATTAATAAACTAACTTAATTAGTTAATTAGGAATTAACTAACTTAATTTTTCAATTAAGGAACTAACATACCCTCCGGTGGATTTTTTAGAAAGGACTCACCGGTATTAGGTTGGAATAAAGGGGGGACTTCTCCGAGGGTCTACAATAGGAATCAGGGGGACAAGGAAGTTTACTGTGAGGAGCACGAAAGTCTCAGCTTTACGTGGTCTGCTGAAGCTGAGGTCACTCTCCATTGTGTGTTCATGGGGGCAGTCTTGACATGTGAGTGGTGGATCCAGGCAGTCAGTCAGTCCACCTTGATTGCTGTGGGAGTGACCAGGATCACGGTGTAGGGTCCTTTCCAGTGAGGAGTTAGGCCAGATGAGGTGAATCTATACCAGGACTTTGTCCCCGGGCTGGAAGGGGTGAACTGGCTGGTCAGTAAGGTCCACTCGGGTGGTTTGAGTTCCCCTGATGAGCGGGTGAACCTGGGACTGACCAGACTGGAGTGCTTGTGAGGACTTAAGGAGGGTGTGGTTATGGACTTTAGCATATATGGTGTCTGAAAGTTTGGGGAGTAACGGAGGGGGCCTTCCAAACATAATTTCAAAAGGAGTGAAGCCTTTTTTATAGAGAGTACATCGGGTATGGAGGAGAACAAAAGGAAGCAGGTTGACTCAGTTTTCACTAGTCTCCAGAATAAATTTTGTTAAAGTCTCCGTTATGGTCTGGTTCATCCTTTCAACCTGCCCTGAACTCTGGGGGCGATAGGCACAGTGTAATTTCCGGAATATGCCCAGGGCCTTGGCTAGACCCTGAGAAACCTGCGCTGTAAATGCATGGCCATTATCTGATCCCAGTGTCAGGGGCAAGACAAACCGAGGAACCAGGTCCCATAACAGTCTTTTTGTTACTACCAGTGTAGTTTCTGACCTAATGGGAAAAGCCTCGATCCACCCAGAGAAAGTGTCTACAAACACAAGGAGGTAGTTATAGCCTTATTCTGGGAGCTGTATTTCAGTAAAATCTACCTCCCAGTGTTCCTGTAAGCTAGGACCCCTAAGTCTTATCCCTGTCTGACTAGATCTACTACCTCCTGGATTTACCCTGGCACACACATCACATCGAGTAGTAGTTTTCCTAACAATTTCCTGTAAATGTGGAATGTAGTATCTGGCCCTCAGTAGCTCAGTGAGTTTTGTTTGTCCTAAGTGCGTGGCCTCGTGTGTGTCCTTAACTAGAGTCCACCCTAGAGCCTCGAGGAGCACAATCCTCGTGTCTGGTAGAGTCCACCATCCTGTGGAATCTTGTCTTCCCCCCTGTTCTTTAGCAAAGTTTTCTTCATTGGGTTAGTACATAGGAGTAGGGGGCAGGGTTTGGGCCGGCAGAGTCAAAAGAAGAGTCAGAGTTTTACTGGCCCCAAGGCTCCCTGTCTGGCTTGCAGGTCAGCTGCCCTATTTCGCTTTGCCTCTTGTATCTCTCTTTTTGTGTCCTTTGCAGTGCATTAATGCCATTGCCTTGGGCTTCCATTTATCCTCTAATAGGGCTAGAATTTCCTCTTCGTTTTTGATGACTTTTCCCTCTGAGGTAAGCAGCTGTATTTCTTAATAAATGGCTCCGTGTACATGGGCCGTAGCAAAGGCATATCGGCTGTCAGTGTAGATGTTGATAGTTTTTCCCTCCGTCCAATCCAAGGCCTTTATTAGAGTTATAAGTTCTGCCTTTTGGGCTGAGGTTCTGTGTGGAAGAGCCTGGGCCAAGATAACCTGCTCTAGGGTGACCACAGCTGCCCCAGCATACCTGACTCCATTGAGCATAAAACTGCTGTCATCTTTATACAGGGCCTCCTCTGGGTTTTGCACGGGGACGTCAGTGAGGTCCGGATGTGCAGCGTGGAGGACATCTATTGTCTGTTGGCAGTCATGTATGGGCTTTTCTAGCTCGCTGTCAGGTAGCAACGTGGCAGGGTTTAGAACTGTGGTTTTTGAAAACTTTATGCGGGGCTGGTCCAAAAGAAAGGCCTGGTATTGGACTATGCAGCCATTAGACATCCATTTTTCCAGAGCTCCACAGAGTAATGACTTCACCGCGTGGGGTGACACTAAGTTTAACTCCTGCCCCAAAGTCAGCTTGTCTCCCTCTTTGACTAATATGGCTGTAGCTGCCACTGACCTCAAACAATCCGGCCACACAGAGGCTACGGAATCAAGTCTTTTTGAAAGGTAGGCAACTGGCCGGGACCATGGTCCCAATGTCTGGGTGAGCACCTTCTTAGCGACTCCGTTTTTTAATGTACGAATAGCTGGAAGAGCATAGGGATGTCAGGCAAGGCCACGGCTGGGGCCATGGTCAAGACTTCTTTTAGCATGTCATAAGCCTACTGTTCCATTACTGTCCAAGTCAACGGCTGGTCCCTGTGAGTTAACTTGGGTTTTCTGGAGGGCTGCTTTCACTGCCTTAGTAACTCCCTTATATTGCTTGTCCCCTAAGGTGTCCCTATTGTTAAAGACTTTTTGGGTGATCTATAACAAATGAGTTAGATTCATTCCCTGGAACCCCTCTAATTTTTGCAATTTTCTTTTGATGTCTGGAGCAGACTGGGAAACAAAAGCCAGATTGATGGCCTACTGATTGTCCAGGGCCTCAGGGTCAATAGGAGTGTAGATGCAATAGGCACCCTCTAGGCACTTGAGGAAAGCGGCTGGGGACTCCTGTGGACCCTGGGTCATGATCCCTACCTTGGAGGGGTTTGTGGGTTTTCGGGCTACCCCCCCAACAGCCTCTAACAAGTACCAGTGAAAATTGTTCAAAGCCTGCATGCCTGCTGGGGTGTTTGGGTCCCATTGGGGCCTGGTGGAAGGGAAAATTGCATTAATTTGTTCCTGGCGATCTTCTGCTGATCCTCCCCCATCTCAATTATTGCTTTATGGGCTTTTTGTCTAATTCTGCTTCTCTCCTTAGTGGTGAACAACACCAGGAGTAGCTGCTGGCAATCATCCCAGGTAGGACGGTGGGTTTGTAAAACTGACTCCAGGAGTCCTGTGAGTGCCTGGGGCTTTTCGGAAAAAAAAGAATGTTGAGCCTTCCACTTATACATATCTCTATAGGAAAAAGGAATATGAACAAGGAAGGAGCGGTCCCTGCAGGATGTGCCTCCCAGAGAGGCAGTAGCTTAGGCGGGTGTGGGCCCCGCTTTGAGTGTGAAGAGGGGACAAGGGCTGATTATTAATATTGTCAGAAGTGGAATGTCAGGAACCCGTTCCCAAGGGCTGAGAATATGGTGGGGGCCACTCTTGGTCCTTGGCAGGGGCTGGAAGAACAGCCGGTACCGAGGGGCTTTTCTTTGGGCTTGCCAGCATAACCTGAAATCCAACGTGCTTTATGCATTTCTCCACCAAGGAGGAGGGGGATGGATTAATTTCAGTCATTGATCAATGTATGGAAATTGATCGGCATGGCCTGGGGACGCTGTCACCTTGTTCCAGACAGCCTGAGTAATCTTGGGGTCGTATGTCCCCATTTCTGACCGGCTTACCCCAAAGGCCAGCCACTCTAACTCACAGAGAGTCCGAAGCCTCTGTGGAGTTTGTTTAACACCATGTTGGCCAGAGAACCTGTTTTAAAATTTGTTGTCATGCATGTGGGTGGTGCATGGTCGGGACGATGACGAGCCCATTTGGTTTTTCTTTCAGTTTTTGAATTTTCCCCTAAGAGATTTCACTAATTTAAGACTGGCTTCACTGAGGATTTGAACCAACAACCTTGTACTTGCAGGCCCCACCCCTTAACTACTCTTCTAACAAGTTCCTTGCACTACAAAGATTTAGAAAGCTGCCCTTAAAGCCAGATTTTAGATGCAAATACTGCACCCTGAGGTAGTGTGGCCTCCCTGAAAGTCGGGTGGAGGTGGTGGCAGGCAGAGAAAGAAAAAAAAACGCTTTTTTGTGTCAGTTTAATAACTGAGCTCTAAGCCACTGGGCCGGCTGCCAGTTCCCTGCCCCTGCAGCTTTTGGTCACCTTGACACAGGGGCCCTGAAAAGAATTAAATTCCTGTCTCTCTATCTATCTCTTCTTGTTTCTCTTTTCTGTCTCTTCTCTTCTTCTCCTCTCTCCTCTTTCCTTCCCTGTTTATATTCTCTTTCTCCTTTTTTCACTACTTTCTCTCTTCTTTTTCTAGTTTCTCTCTCTCCTTCTTTTCCTTACTTTCTTGTCCTCTCTCATATTTTCTTTCATCTGCCTTCTCTTTTCCTCTTCTACTTTCTTGTCCTCTATTCTCTCTTTCCTCCCATGTTTCTGCTGTCTCCTTTTGGGTCCCTTGCTTGCTACTCCTGTCTTCCTCTTTCTGTGGTATAGCCAATTTTGGAAAACCTCAAATTAGAATTTTGCCCTCCCTATAGCAGGTTTTAGCAGGGCTTCTGCAACCAGGTCCTTCAAGGATCAGACAATTGAATTGGTGGGTTTGCCTCTAGTCCTAGTTCAAAGGAACAGGGGGTAAAGGTCAGGGTGAGATGGTGGCCTCTCCCCCCATAAATCACAATTTGTCCAATCTGTCTTTAGTGGTTTATGGCACCCAAATTTTTAACAATTGGAATGGTGCCAATATGCCTCCCTGTGATGCACTACCGGGCACTTCCCATTACAACATTGGACACTTTCCTGGCAGAAGAGGCAGTTACCAATTTTCCATCCGAGACTGAAAAAGAGCACTCATAGACCCTGTTCTAGGACTCTGTTTCATATGACCCCAAATAAACTACTTTCAAAGTGTCGAGGGCACAACTGCCTTCCCGAAATGAAATCAGACCCAGCACAGGCAAATTACTCTTTTCCCAGTGGAGGTGACTGGGAGAATTTACAGTCCACAATGATCATAACAAGGAAGAGAATAAAGACAACTAGAGTTAAGACTATCTGCCACATGGCAAAGGAAGAAAGAGAGGACTCAGTGATAGAATAAGAAGATGAGGAAGAAAGAGAAGAGGGTAATTTCTGCTGGGGTGTAATCAATAAAATTCCCTGCATTCAGTGGTCTGTCAACCACTGCAGGATATCCCCTACTTCAAGCAAGGATGGCCTGGGCCAGTGTATGTCTGCTAGCAGAAGTCTAATAAAACTGACAAACGTACAGACAAGACAGATCCACATAAAAGAGTGACAAAAAAGTGTGGGAGTTCCCCAGAAGGGCAGCCAATTAGTTGCCTGCCTGGCCACGTTACTGGAGGAATGTTTCAGGGACATCGTGGCTAAGGTGTACCCGTATAATCCCCGGGCCTGGTCACATCAGGATGGTAGTCCAAGTAGGACAGCTCTGAGGTGAATAACCTTTATGCCTTATGACGCCCCTGTGGAACCATGGGTGAAGGCCCACTCAAGCCCTGTAACTTTTCAGCCATGAAACTACATATATACACATTCACTCTCTCACTCATACAGAGGTTATGGAAAACAACTGAATGCTGACACCCACTATGCCAGCTAACTGATGCTGTTACCCAAAATACCAGCTACCAGAAGGCTGCTATCAACTGCAACAGCCACCAGAAGGCTGCCACCCACTATGACAGCCACCAGAAGGCTGGCACCCACTGTGCCAGCCACCAGAGGCCTCAAGCGATGTCTTGGTGAGGCTTACCAGGTCAGAGTTGCATTGACTGTTTCCAGTTTCCTGACCCATGACCCCTTGAACTAGTTCCCAGATTCTAGACCAAACTTACATCCGGAGGCTTTTTGTTAGGATCCTGAAGAATTTTGGGTGAATGTCAGCCGGGTGGTGACTTATCCTCCCGGGTGGCACTCTGGGGTCCTGGGACAGCTCAGGGCACACCTCCCCTATAGGCCTCGCGGTGGAAGCGGCCGCTGGGCGAGACTCTGAGATGGGTTTGTCTAGGTGATGGAGGAATAGAAATAATATTTTGCAGGGGCCTCCAAATGAAGTATTGGATGGGAGATTGAAATAATCAACCAAGACAAGAGTATGCCAAATCGCAGGGTCTTTATTGCCAGCGACCACAAAGTACTCATGTCTCTCCAACCCGTGGCTCCGAAATCAGGGGGAGCAGGGTATTTAAGCTGAAAAACCACATAGTGGATGCAGGGCAAGCAACTTTACAGATGCTTATTTTGGTAACTACTTATAAGCAGAGGACACACAGTTCATTCTTTAGAGCAGGCTAGCAGTTTTTTTACAGAAGCCAAGGTCATCAGTGATTGCAAGGAGAATGAGACAGCACAACTCATTTTTGGAAAAAAACAGCATTGTCTGATAAAATGGCATTGCTCTGGCTCTAACTTCATGCACGCTATAGCACAATGTTAAATAGAATCCTGACTATTCCCCAGGTGTGTATCATTCAGTGAGGTGCTGAATGAGTGGCCATATGAAATAGACTTCTGAGTACCCAACAGGTGTGCATTGTTCAGTGAGGCTTTGAATGAGAGGGCCTACAAAATAGACTCCTGAGTATTCCCTAGGTGTGTATTATTCACTGAGGCTGTGAAGGAGTGTTCATACGACACTCCTGATTAATATAGCCTCCTGATTAATATCAGGGTTTGCATTATTCAATGAGGCTGTCAATCAGTGGTCATGTGAAATAGAATGCTGACTATTTCCCAGGTGTGCATCATTCAGTAATGCTGTGATTGGGTGACATATGGCATGGACTCTGACTATTACCCAGGTGTGTATCATTCAGTGAGTTTCTGAACAAGTGACCATATGAAATAGACTCCTGACTATAGCCTGTTGACTATTCCACAGGTGTGCATTTTCCACTGAGGCACTGGGTGAATGGTCATATCAAATAGACTCCAGACTATTCCCCAGGTGTGCATTATTCAGTGAGTCTCTGATAAGAGGCTATGTGAAATAGACTCCTGAGTATTCCCCAGATAAATATAATTCTTCACTGAGGCTCTGAATGAGTGGCCATGTGAAATACACTCCTGACATTTCCATAGGTGTGTATTATTCAGTGAGGCTCTGAATGAGTGGCCATAGGAAAGAGACCCCTGAATATTCCACAGGCATGCATTTTTAGGTTGGGCTCTGAATGCGTGGCCATACGAAATAGAATCCTGACTTTCCCCCAGGTGTATGTTATTCAGTGAGGCTCTGAATGTGTGGCTATATGAAATAGACTCTGACTACTCTACAGGTGTTCCTTTTTTAGTGAAGCTCTGAAGGAGAGGCTCTATGTAATAGCGTCCTGAGTATTCCCCGTGCATTATTCACAGAGGCTCTGAAAGTTGGGCCATATGAAAGAGTCTCCTGACTAGTCCACAGGTGTGTATTATTTAATGAGGCTTTGAGTTAGTGACCATATGAAATAGACTCCTGATTATTCTCCGGGTGTTTACTATTGACAAAGAATCTTAATAAGTGGGCATATGAAATAGACTACTGACTATTCCAAAGTTGTGCATTACTCACTCAGGCTTTGATTTTGTGGCCATATAAAATAGACTAGTGTCTGTTCCCCAGGTGTGCATTATTCAGTGAGGCTGTAAATGAGTGGCTATATAAAGTAAATTCCTAACTCTTCCCCAGATGTGCTTTACTCAGTGAGGCTCTGCATGAGTGGTCATATGAAATAGAATGCTGACTATCCCCCATGTTTGTATTATTCAGCGAATCTCTGAATGAGTGGCTATATGGAATAGACTGCTGAGTACTGTACATTTGTGCATTATTCACTGAGGCTATGAGAGAGTGGCCATATGAAAGGGAATTCTTACTATTCCACAGGTGTGTATTATTCACTGAGGCTTTGAATGAGTGGCTGTATGAAATACACTCCTGGCAACTCCATAGGTGTGCATTATTCTCTGAGGCTCTGAATGAGTGTTCATATAACAGAGCCTCCTGATTATTGCCCAGGTTTGCCTTATTCAATGAGGCTCTTAATCAATGGTCATATGAAATAGAATCCTGACTATTTCCCAGGTGTGCATCTTTTAGTAATGCTCTGATTGAGAGGCCATATGACATAGACTCTGACTATTCCCCAGCTGTGTATCATTCACTGAGTTTCTGAATAAGTGGCCCCATGAAATAGACTCCTGACTATTCCCCAGGTGTGTATTACTTACTAAGGGTATGGATGAGTGGCTACATAAAATAGCCTCCTATTTCTCAGGTGTGCATTTTCCACAGAGGCACTGAATGAACCATCATCTCAAATAGACTCCAGACAATTTCGCAGGTATGCATTATTCCATGAGACTCTGAGTGAGTGGCTACATGAATTAGACTCCTGAATATATCCCAGGTATGTATGATTCACTGAGGCTCTGAATGAGTGGCCATGTGAAATGCACTCCTGACTTTTCCATAGATGTTTAATATTCAATGAGGCTCTGAATGAGTGGCCATAGGGAAGAGACTCCTGAATACTCCCAGGAGTGCGTTTTTGGTTGGCCTCTGTAAGAGTGGCTTTATCAAATAGAATCCTGACTTTCCACCAGGTGTGTATTATCCAGCAAGGCTCTGAATATGTAGGTATATAAAATAGACTGACTATTCAACAGGTATTCATTATTCAGTGAAGCTCTGAATGAGAGGCCATATGTAATAGTGTCCTGAGTACTCCTTGGTATGCATTATTCACTGAGGCTCTGAATGTTTGGCCATATAAAATAGCCTCCTGACTATTCCACAGGTGTGTATTATTTAATGAGGCTTTGAGTTAGTGACCATATGAAATAGATTCCTGAGTATTCCTCAGGTGTGTATTATTGACTGAGACTCTGATTAAGTGGGCATATGGAAGACTTCTCACTATTACAAAGTTGTGCATTACTCACTCAGGCTTTGATTTTGTGGCCATATAAAATAGACTAGTGTCTATTCCCCAGGTGTGCATCATTCACTGAGGCTCTACATGAGTGGCTATATGAAGTAGACCCTTAACTCTTCCCCAGGTGTGTATTATTGAATGAGACTCTGAATAAGTGGGCATAAGAAAAAGACTCCTATTCCCCAGGTGTGCATTATTTGCAGAGACTGAATGTGAAGCCATTTGAAGTATACTCTTGACTATTTATCAGGGTTCAATTATTCACTGAGGACCTGAACAAGTGGCCATATGAAAGAGATTCCTGCCTATTCTAGGTATATATATTATTCACTGAAACAGTGAAAGTGTGGTCATGTGAAATAGACTTAATTTTACTTCACAGGTGTGCGTTATTCATTGATTCTCTAAATGAATCACCATAGGAAATAGACTAGTGATTATTCCCTACATGTGCATTATTCAAAGACGTTCTGTATGAGGGTCCATGTGAAATAGACTCCTCTTTCCCAGGTGTGCATTATTCACTGAGGCTCTGAATAAGTGGAAATATACAATAGATTCCTGACTATTCCCCAGGTGTGTGTTATTCACTCAGCCTCTGAATGAGGAGCCTTATGGAAGAGACTTCTGACTATACATCTTGTGTGTATTATTCACTGATGTTCTGAATGTTTGGCCAAAGCAAGTAGACACCTGGCCACTCCACAGGTGTGCATTCTTTACTGATGCTCTGAATGAATGGCCATATAAAAGAGATTCCACATTTTTCTCCAGGTATACATTATTCAATGAGGCTCTGAAGGAGGGGCCATACGAAATTTACTCCTTACAATTCCACATGTGTTCATTTTTCCATTAGACTAGGAAAGGGGTTCGATAGGAAATAGGCTCCTCAGGATTCCAAGGCATACATAATCCAGCGAGGCTCATAATGGGTCTTCATATTAAATAGAATCCTGATTATTCCCCACGTGTGTATCATTCAGTGAGGTGCTGAATATGAGTGGCCATATGAAATAATCTCCTGAGTACCCAACAGGTGTGCACCGTTCAGTGAGGCTTTGAATGACAGGGCCAACGCAATAGACTCCTGAGTATTTCCTAGGTGTGTATTATTCACTCAGGCTGTGGAGTGTTCATATGACATAGCCTCCTGATTAATGTCCAGGAGTGCATCATTCACTGAGGCTCTAAATCAGTGGTCATATGAAATAGAATCCTTACTATTTCCCGGGTTTGAATCATTCAGTAATGCTCTGATTGGGTGGCCATATGGCATAGACTCTGACTATTCCCTAGGTGTGTATCATTCAGTGAGTTTATTTCATGAGGTTACTCGTTCAGGGCCTCAGTGAATAATACACATTTGGGAAATAGTCAAGAGTCTACTTTGAATTTACTTTCCTGAAATTGCCTTGCCTTAGCTGGAATTGCCTTGCCTGGAAATGACGTTCCTTGCCTTGTCTTGCCTTGCCTTGCCTGGAACTGCCTTGCCTGGATTTGCCTTGTCTTGCCTTTGTTTTCCTTTTCTTACTTTGCCTAGAATTGCCTTGCCTGGCCTTGACTTTCTTTGCCTTGCTTTCCTTACCTTGCCTGGTATTGCCTGGCCTTGCATGGAATTTTTTTGCATTGCGTTGCTTTTCCTACCCTGGAATTGCCCTGCCTGGGATTGTTTTGTCTTGGCTTGCCTTACCTTGTCTCCACTTGCCTTGTCTCTAATTGCCTTGCCGTGTCTTGCCCAGAAATAACCTGCCTTGCATTACTTGCCTGAAATTTTTCTGCCTGGAATTGCACTGACATGACTTGTCTTACCTGGAATAGCTTTGCCTTTCCTTGTCTAGAATTGACTTTCCCGGAATGCCTTTTCCCCTTGCGTGGGATTGCCTTGCCTGAAATTGTGTTGCCTGAAATTGTCTTACCTAGAATTGCCTTGTCTTTCCTTGCATTGCCTTGCATTGCCTGAAATTCCCTAGACTAAAATTGTCTTGCCTTGCCTTGCTTGCCTGGAATTGCCTTGCTTAAAATTGACTATCTTTTTTTCTTGCCTTGCCGTGCCTAAAATTGACTTTTCTGAAATTGCCTTGCCTTGCCTAAAAGAGCCTTGCCTGGAATTGCCCTGCCTTGCCTTCCCTAGAATAGCTTTGCGTGGATTTGCCTTGTCTTATCTTGCCTTGATTGGAATTGTCTTGTTTTGAATTGTTTTGTTTTGCCTTTCCTCGCCTGGAATTGCCTTTCCTAGAATTGTCTTGCATTGTATTGCCTTACCTTGCCTTGACTGGAGTTGCCTCGCCTTACACTGACTTTTCTTGCCTGGAATTGTCTTGCCTACAATTGCATTTTCTTGCCTTCCCCTCCTTTCCCTGGGATTGCCTTGCCTCGAAGTTCCTTTCATTTACTTACCTGGAATTACATTATCTGGAATTGCCTTGCCTTGTCTTGCCTTGCCTTGCCTGAAATTGCCTTGCCTTGCCTGAAATGGTCTTGCCTGGAATTGCCTTTCCTGCAAATGTCTTGCCTGGAATTGCCTTGCCCTGACTTACCTGGAGTTGCCTTGCCTTTTCTTGCCTGGAATTGACTTTTCAGCAATTCCCTTGCATTGCCTTGCCTTTTCTTGCATGGAATTACCTTGCCTAAAATTTTCTTGACTAAAATTGCCTTTCCTTGCCTTGGGCTACCTTGCCTTGCCTTGGCAGCTATTGCCTAACCTGGAATTGCCTTGCATTGCCTTGCCTGAAATTTTCTGCCTGGAATTGCCTCTTTTTGTTTTACCTTGCCTTGCCTTGCGTTGCCTTCCGTGCCTACAATTGACTGTCCTGAAATTGCCTTGCGTTTTCTTGTCTTACCTAAAAATGCCTTGCCTATAATTGCCCTATATTCCCTTGCCCTGCCTTGCCTGGAATTGCCTTGCCAAGAATTGCACTGAATTCCCTTGCCTTGCCTAGAATTTCCTTGCCTAAAATTTTCTTGTTTGGAATTGTCTTGCCTTGACTTGCCTGGAATTCCCTTGCTTAAAATTGCCTTGCGTTGCATTTCCTGGCCTTTCCTTGCTTTTGCTTGCTGGAATTGCCCTGCCTTGCCTTCCCTGGAGTAGCCTTGCCTGGAATTGACTTGTCTTGCCTTGCCTTGACTGGATTTGCCTTGCTTTGAATTGCCTTGCCTTGCCTTTCCGTGCCTAGAATTGCTTTGCCTAGAATTGCCTTTTCTTGTCTTGCCTGAAACTAGCTTGTCAGAAATTGCCATGCATTGTCTTGCCTGGAATTCCGTTGCCTATAATTGTCTTGCCTTGCCTTGCCTTGCCATGCCTAAAATTGCCCTACCTAAAATTGCCCTGCCATGCCTTGCCTTGCCTGAAATTGCCTTGACGTATTTGGCCTTGCCTGGAATTGCCTTTCCTGGAATTGACTTACCTTGCCTTGCCTTGTCTTGCCTGGAATTGCCTTGCTTTTTCTTCCCTGGAGTTGCCTTGCCTTGCCTGAATTTGCCTTGCCTGGAATCGCCCTGCCTGGTGTTATGTGGAATTGCATTGCCGGGAACTGCCTTGTATTGCCTTGCCTTGCCTGGAATTGCCTTTACTGCAATTGCCATCCTGGAATTGCCTTGCCTTGCCTTGTCTAGAACTGCCTTGTCTGAATTTGTTTTGTCTTGCATTGTCTTGTCTTTCCTTTCCTTTCCTTTCCTTGCCTTGCCTATAATTGACTTTCCTCTAATTGCCCTTTCTTTATTTTCCTTGAATTTCTTTGCCATTCATTTCCTTGCGTTGTTTGATATTGTCTTGCCTTGCCTGGATTTTTTTGCTTTGCCTTGCTTTTCCTATCCTGGAATTGCCCTGCCAAAAATTGTTTGGCCTTGGCTTGCCTTGCCTTTCCTGGAATTGGCCTGACTAGAATTGCATTGCATTGCCTTACCTTGCATTCCCTGGAATTGCCTTGCCTCCAATTTTTTGCTTTGCCTAGCCTGGAATTACCTTGTCTGGCATTCCCTTGACTTTTCTTGCCTTCCCTTGCCTAGAATTGCCTTGCATTGCCTTTACTGAAATCGCCTTGCCTGGAATTGCCTTTCCTGGTATTGCCTTGCCTTGTCTTGCCTCGATTTGCCTTGTCTTTTCTTGTCTGGAATTACCTTTCCTGCAATTGCTTTGCATTTCCTTGACTTTTCTTGCATGCAATTGCCTTGCCTGGAATTGTCCTCCTTGGAATTGCCTTGGCTTGCTTTGGGCTGCCTTGCCTGTTATTGCGTACAGTGGAATTGCCTGGCCTTGCCTTGCCTAAAATTTCCTTGCCTGGAATTGCCTCTTTTGGCCTTCCCTTGCCTTGCCTTGCCTTCTGCTGCCTTGCCATGCCTAAGATTGTCTTTCCTGAAATTGCCTTCCTTGCCTAATAGAGCCTTGCCTAGAATTGCCCTACATTGCCTTATCCTGCCTTGTCTGGAATTGCCTTGCCTAGAATCTCGCTGCCTCCCCTTCCCTTGCCTTGCCTAGCCTAAAATTGCCTTGCCTGGTTTACTTTGCCTTACCTGGTTTGCTTTGCCTTGCCTGGTTTGCTTTGCCTTGCCTTGCCTTAAATTTCCTTGCTTGAAATTGCCTTGCATTGCACTGCCTTGTGTTGCCTTGCCTTGCTTTTCCTTTCCTGCAATTGCCCTGCCTTGCCTTCTCTGGTACAGTTTTTGTGGAATTGCCTTGTCTTTCTTTGCCTTGACTGTAGTTGTCTTGTTTGGAATTCCCTTGTTTTCCCTTTCCTCGCCTGAAATTGCCTTGCTTTGACTTGCCTTGCTCTGCGTTGCCTTACATTGCCTTGACTGGAATTTCCTTGCCTGGAGTTGCCTTGCCTTGCCTTTGCTATAATTGCCTTGCCGGGAATTGCCTTTTACTGCCTTTTCTTGCCTTGCTTTGCCTGGAATTGCCTTTCCAGCAATTGGTGAGCCTGAAATTGCCCTGCCTTGTCTTGCTGAATATTGCCTTGACTGGAATTGCCTTGCCTTGCCTGGAATTACATTGCCTAGAATTGCCTTGCCTTGTCTTATCTTGCCGTGACTGAAATTGCCTTTCCTTGCCTTGCCTGGAAATACTTTGTATGGAATTGCCTTTCCTTCCCTTGCCTGAAATTGCCTTGCTTGGAATTTCCATGCCTTGTTGAAAACTTTCTTTTATTTCCTTGCCTTGCCTAACCTGGAATTGCCCTATCTGAAATTGCCTTGAATTGGCTTGCCTTGCCTTGCATGGAATTGCAGTGCCTAGAATCGACTTGGCTTGCGTTGCCTTGTCTGGAATTGCCCTGCCTTGTCTTGCCTTACCTGAAGTTGCCCTGCCTTGTTTTGCCTGTCCTGAAATTGTCTTCCCTTCCCTTGCCTTGCAGTGCCTAAAATTGACTTTTCTAAAATTGCCTTGCATTGCCTTGACTTGCCTAAATGAGCCTTGTGTGGAATTGCCCTACATACCTTGAGCGGCCTTGGCTGGAATTGTTTTGCTTGGAAATACCCTGCCTTGCCTTGTCTTGCCCTGCCGTGCCCTGTCTTGCCTTGCCTTACCTTGCCTTGCCTTGCCTTGCCTTGCTGTGCTTGGATTTTTTTACTTGGAATTGCCTTGAATTGCATTGCCTTGCCTTACCTTGCCTAAAATTGCCTTGCCAGGAATGTCCTTGTCTTGCCTTACATTGCCTGGAATTGCCTTACCTGGAATAGCCTTGCATTGGTTGAAATTGCCTTGCCTTGCGTTGTCTTGCCTTGCCAGGAATTGCTTTGCCTTGCCTTTTCTGAATTTTCCTTCCCTGGAATTGACTTGCTTGCCTTACCTGGAATTGAGTTGCCTGGGATTGCCTTTTTCTGCCTTCTCTTGCCTTAATTTTTCAAGAATTTCTTTTCTGGCAATTGCTTTCTCTGGAATTTTTCTTCCTTGCATTTCCTGGAGTTGTCTTCCTGAAAATTGCCTTGCATTGCCTTACCTGGAATTGCCTTCCTCTGCCTTGTCTTGCCTTGCCTTGCCTGGAATTTCCTTTCCTGCAATTGCCTTCCTAGAATTGCATTGCCTTGCCTTGCCTAGCCTTGCCTTGCTTTGCCTGGAATTGCCTTGCCTGGCATTGACTTGTCTTCCCTTGCCTTGCCCAGAATTCCGTTTCCTGGAATTGCCTTGCCTGGCATTGACTTGTCTTCCCTTGCCTTGCCCAGAATTCCGTTTCCTGGAATTGCCTTGCTTGTAATTGGCTTGCCCTGCCTTACCTGGAATTGCCTTGCCTAAAATTGCTTTGCGTTGCCTTGCTTTTTTTGCCTAGAATTGTCTGCCTTGCCTTCCCTGGAATAGCCTAGCATGGAATAACTTGTCTTGCCTTGCCTTGACTGGAATTGCCTTGCTTCAAATTACCTTGCCTTACCTTTCCACGCCTGGAATTGACTTACCTAAAATTGCCTTGCCTTGCGTTTACTTGCCTTGCCTTGACTGGAATTGCCTTGCCTGAAAAAATCTATTTCAGCCTTGTCTTGCCTTGCCTTTTCTGGTATTGCCTTTCAAGCAATTGCCTCGCCTGGAATTCCCTTAACTAGAATTTCCTTGCCTTTTTTTGTCTGAAAGTGCCCTGACTGGAGTTGCCCTGCTCTGCCTTGCCTTGCCTGAAATTGCCCTGCCTGTAATTGCCTTATTTGCCTTGCTTGGGATTGCCTTGTTTTGCCTTGCCTTACCTGGAATTGCCTTGCTTTGAATTGCATTTCTTTATCTTACCTTCCCTTACCTGGAATTGCCTTGCTTTGAATTGCATTTCTTTATCTTACCTTCCCTTACCTGGAATTGCCTTGCTTTGAATTGCATTTCTTTATCTTACATTCCCTTACCTGGATTTGCCTTTCCTTGCCTTGCATGGAATTACCTTGTCTGGAGTTACCTTGCTTTTATTTGCCTTTAATTGCCTTGCCTGAAATCATCTGGCCTGGAATTGCCTTTTTGCCTTTCCTTACCTTGCTTCGAATTGCCTTGCTTGGAATTTATCTGTTTTGCCTTGCCTCGCCTCGAATTGCTGTTCCAGGAATTGCTCTGCTTTGGCTTGCCTTTTTTAAATTTACCTCGAATTACCTTGCCTGTAATTGGCCTGCCTTGTCTTGTTTTGCCTTGCCTGGAACTTCCTTCCCTGGAATTTCCATGTCTTGCCTTGCCTGGAATTGCCTTGCCTAGAATTGCCCTGTCTTGCCTGGGTTTCCCTTGCCTGGAATTGCCTGGCCTGAAATTGCCTGAAATTGCCTTGCTTTGAATTTCTATGCCTTGCTGAAAATTTTCCTGCATTGCCTTGCCTTGTCTAGCCTGGAATTGCCTTGTCTGGAATTGCGTTGCCTTGGCTTGCTTTGCCATGCCGGGAACTGCCTAGCCTAGAATTGTCTTACCTTGTCTTGCCTTATGTGACATTGCCCTGATTGGAATTTCCCTGCCTTCCCTTGCCTTGCCTGAGATTGCCCTGCCTGGGATTGCTCTTCGTTGCCTTGCCTTTCTTGGAATTGCCTTGTGTTGCCTTGCATTGCTGTTCCTAAAATTGACTTTCCTGAAATTGCCTAGCATTGCCTTGCCTTGCCTAAAACAGCCTTGCCTGGAATGGCCCTACATACCCTTTTCCTGCCTTGCCTGGTATTGCCTTGCTTAGAATTGCCCTGCCTTGCCTTGTCTTGCCTAGAATTGCCTTGCCTGAAATTGCCTTGACTGCAATTGTCTTGACTTGCCTTCCCTGGAATTGCTTTGCCCGGAATTGCCTTGCTTTACCTTGCTTTTCTTTGCCTGAAATTGCTCTGCCTTTTCTTCCCTGGAATGGCCTTGCTTGCAATTGCCTTGTCGTGACTTTTCTTGACTGAAATCGCCTTGCTTCGAATTGCCTTGTCTTGTCTTTCCTTGCCTGAAATTGCTTTGCATAGAATTGCCTTGCCTTGCGTTGCCCTGCCTTGTCTTGCCTTGCATTGTCTAGAATTGCTTTGCCTGGAATTGCCCTGTCTTGCCTTGTCTTGCCTGAAATTGGCCTGATTGCTATTGCTTTGCCTTGCCTTGCCTTTCCTGGAACTGCCTTGCCTTGCCTTGGCTGAATTTTTCTTGCCTGCAATTTCCTTGCCTAGTTGTGCCTGGAACTTACTTGACTGTAATTGCCTTGCATTGACTTGCTTTGCCAGGAATATTTTTGCCTGGAATTGCCTTGCCTTGCCTTGTCTTGACTTGCCGGGAATTGCCTTGACTTTCCTGGCCTTGCATGAAATTGCCTTTCTGGAATTGCTTTGCCTTTTGTTGCCTTGCGTTGTCTGGAATTGACTAGCCTGAACTTGCTTTGCCTAAAATTACCTTGCCTGGAATTGACTCTTCTTGCCTTGCCTTTCCTTGCCGTGCCTAAAATTGACTTTCCTGAAATTGCCTTGCCTTACCTTGACTGGAATTGCCTTGCCTGGAATTGCATTACCTTGCCTAAGCTGGAATTGCCTTGCCTGGTATTTTTTTCTTGCCTTGTCTTGCCTTGCCTTGCCTGGTCTTGTCTTACCTTGCTTTGACTGGAATTGCCTTGTCTCGAATTGCCTTGCCTTGTGTTGCCTTGCTTGCCTTGACTGGAGCTACCTTGACTCGAAATGCATTACCTTGCCTAAGCTGGAATTGCCTTGCCTGGAATTGATTTTCCCTGCCTTATCTTACCTTGCTTTGACTGAAATTGCCTTGCGTTCAATTGCCTTTTCTTGTCTTGCCTGAAAGTACCTTGTCTGGAATTGCCTTGCCTTGACTTTCCTTGTCTTGGGTTGCCTTACCATGTCTCAAATTGCCTTGTTTGAAATTGCCTAGCATTGCATTACTTTGCTTGCCTCGATTGTTTTTTCCTTGCCTTGACTTTTTTTCCTTGCCTGGAATATCCTTACCTGAATTTTTTTTTGCCTTGCCTTGCATTGTATTGCATTTCCTGGAATTACCTTGCCTGGAATACACTTGTCTTGCCTTGCCTTGCCTTGATTGGAACTGCCTTGTCCTTCCTTGTCTTGCCTAGCCTGGAATTGCTGTGCCTTGCCTTGTCTAAAGTTGCCTTCCCTGGAATTGCTTTGCCTTGCCTGCTTAAAATTGACTTGACTGGGATTGCCTTTCCCTGCCATCTCTTGCCTTAGGTTATTTGCAGTTGCCTTTCTGGCAATTGCCTAGTCTGGAATTGCCTTGCCTTGCATTTCCTGGAGTTGCCTACCCTGGAATTGCTTTGTTTTGCCTAATGTAAAATTTCCTTTTCTGGAATTGCATTTCTCTGCATTGTCTTAACTTGCCTTGCCTGGAATTGCCTTTCTGGCAATTTCCTTAGCCTAGAATTGCATTGCCTTTTCTTGCCTTCTCTTACCTTGCCTCTCTGGAATTGCCTTGCTTGTAATTGCTTTGCCTTGCCTTGCCTTGCCTTGCCTTACCTTGCCTACCTTGCATTGCTTTGCCTAGAATTTCCTTGCCACAAACTGCCTTGCCTGGAATTGTCTTACCTTGCCTATCCAGGAATTCCCTTGCCGGGAATTAAATTGCATTGCCTTGCTTTTCCGTGCCTGGAATTGCACTACCTTGCCTTCTCTGAAATAGCCTTTCGTGGAATTGCCTTGTCTTGCCGTTCCTTGCTTTGAATTGCCTTGTTTTGTCTTTCCTCGCCTGAAATTGCCTTGCCCATAATTGCCTTGCTTTGTGTTGCCTTGCCTTGCCTTGACTGGAATTGCCTTGCCTGGAATTGTCTTGCCTTGCCTTAGCTGAAATTTCCTTGCCTGGTAATACCTTTACTTGCCTTGTCTTGCTCGAATTGCCTTTTTATCAATTGCCTTGCCTGGAATTGCTGTACCTTGCATTGCAAGGAATTGCCTGGCCTAGAATTGTATTGACTTCCCGTGCGTTGTCTGGAATTGCCTAGACTGAAATTGCATCTCCTTGTCTTGCCTAAAATTTCCTTGCTTGGAATTGACTCTCCTTGCCTTGCCTTACCTTGCCGTGCTTAAAATTGACTTTCATTAGATTGCCTTGCATTGCCTTGACTTGTCTAAAAGAGCCTTGCCTGGAGTTGCCCTACATAGCTTTGCTCTGCCTTGCCTTAAATTGTCTTGTCTAGAATTCCGCTGCCTTAAATTTCCTTGCCTAGATTAGTATTGCCTTGCCTGAAATAGCCTTGCCTTGCCTTGCCAGGAATTTGTTTGCTTGGAATTGCCTTACATTGCATTGCCTTGCCTAGCCTTGCTTTTCCTTGCCTGTAATTGCCGTGCCTTGCCTTCACTGGAATAGCCTTGCCTGGAATTGTCTTGTCTTGCCTTGCCTGGACTGGAATTGCCTTGTTTTGAATTGCCTTTCCTTACCTTTCCTCACCTGGAATTGCCTTGCCTAGAATTGAGGTGACTTGCATGGTCTTCCCTTGCCCTACCTGAAATTTCCATGCCAGAAATTGCCTTGTTTTGCTTTAGCTGGAATTGCCTTTCCTGAAAATGCCTTTCCCTGCCTCACCTTGCCTTGCCTTGCCTGAAAATGCCTTTCTGGCAATTACCTTGCATGGAATTACCTTGCATTATATTGCCTTGCCTTGCCTGAAATTGCCTTACCTAGAATTGCATTGCCTTACCTTAAATTTCCTTGCCTGAAATTCTCTTGCCTTGAATTGCCTTTTCTTGTATTTCCTCAAATTTCCTTCTTTGGAATTTCCTTGCCTTGTCTTGCCTTGCCTTCCCTGGAATTACCTTGTCTTGCCTTGTTTTGCCTAAAATAGCCTTGGCTGGAATTTCCCTTTTTTGCCTTGGCTTGCCTTACCTCAAATTGCCTTATTTGAAATTTCCCTGCCTTGTCTTGCCTCGAATTGCCTTATCTGGAGTTGCCCTTCTTTTCCTTTCATTTCCCTACCAATAATTGCCTTATCTGGAATTGTCCTGCCTTGCCTTGTTTTGCCTTTCCTGGAATTTTCTTGCCTAGGATTACCATCCTTTGCCTTGCCTGAAATTGCTGTGCCTGAAATTTTCTTGCTTTGCCGGGAGTTTTCTCGCATGCCTTGCCTTGCCTAGCCTAGCATGGAATTTTCTTGTCTGAAATTGCCCTGCCTTGCCTTGCCTTGCCTGAAATTACCCTGCCTTACCTTGCCATGCCTGGTATGGTCTTACCTGGAATTGCCTTTCTTTTTCTTGCCTGAAATTACCTTGTCTGGAGTTTCATGCCTTTAATTGTCTTGACTTGCCTTGCCTGAATTCGCCTTGCCTGGAATTGCCCATTTTTTTGACTTTCATTGACTTGCTTCGAATTTCCTCGCTTGGAAGTTTCCTGCCTTGCCTTGCCTCGATTTGCTTTGTTTGGAATTGCCCTGATTTCCCTTGCCTTTCTTACCTCAAATTACTTTGACTGTAATTGGCCAGCCATTCCTTGTTTTGTCTTGCCTGAAATTGCCATGTTGTGCATTACCTGGAATGGCCTTGCCTAGAATTGCCTTGCCTAGAATTGCCCTGCCTTGCCTGTATTTGCTTATCCTGGAATTGTCTTGCCTGAAATTGCCTTGCCTTGCCTGAAATTTTTCTGATTGGAATTTCCAGGCCTTGGTGGAAATTTTCTTGCATTGCCTTTTTTTTTACCTAGCCTGGAATAGCCCTGTCTGGAATTTTCTTGTCTTGACTTGCCTTCCCTTGCCTTCTCTGAAATTGTCCTGCCTATAATTGCCATGCCTTGCCTTGCCTTGCCTGAAATTGCCCTGTCTGGCATTGCCCTGCCTTGCCTTGCCTAGCCTGGCATTGCCCTGTCTGTAATTGCATTGCCTTGGCTTCCCTTGCCTTGCCTGGAATTGCCTTGCCTAGAATTGCCTTGCCTTGTCTTGCCTTGTCTGAAATTGCCCTGCCTGGAATTGCCCTGTCTTGCCTTGCCCTGACTGAAATTGCCATGCCTGGAATTGCCCATCTTTGCCTTGTCTTTCCTGGATATGCCTTGCCTTGCCTTGCCTTGACATGCCAAAAGTTGACTTTCCTGAAATTGTCTTGCTTTGCCTTGCCTTGCTTAAAAAATTCTTGCCTGGAATTGTCCTACGTACTATTGCCCTGCCTTGCCTGGAATTGCCTTGCTTTGAATTTCCCTGCCTTGCCATTCCTTGCCTTGCCCTTTCTTGCCTTGTCTGGAATTTCCTTGCTTGGAATTGCCTTGCCTTGCATTGCCTTGCCTGTAATGTCCTTGCCCTGCCTTGCCTTGCCTTGCCTTGCCTGAAATTCACTTACCTAAAATTTTTATGCCTTGCCTTGCCTTGCCTGGAATTTCTGTACCTGAATTTTTTTGCCTTGACTTGCCTTGCATTGCCTGGAATTTCCTTGCCTGGAATAGCCTTGCCTGCCTTGTCTTGATTAAAATTGCCTTACCCTGCATTGTCTTGCCTTGCCTGGAATTGCCTTGCCTGGGATTACCTTGCCTTGCCTTTTCTAATATTGCATTCCCTGGAATTGCCTTGCCTTGTGTTACCTAAAATTGCCTTGCCTGGGATTGCATTTTCCTGCCTTCTTTTGCCTTAATTTTCCTAGAATTGCCTATCTGACAATTACCTTGCGTGGAATTGCCCTACCATGTATTGCTTGGAGTTGCCTTCCCTTGGATTGCCTTGCCTTGTTTTACCTAAAATTGCCTTTTATGGAATTGCCTTTCTCTCCCGTGTCTTGCTTTGCCTTGTCTCAAATTGCTTTTGGTGCCATTGCCTTGCATAGAATTGCATTGCCTAACCTTCCCTGGAATTGCCTTGGCTTGCCTGAAATTGCCTTGCCTGGCATTGCCTTGTCTTTCCTGGCACTGCGATGCCTTGCATTGACTTGCCTAGAAATGCCTTGCCTGGAATTGCCTTGCCTGGAATTGTCTTTCCTGAAATTGCCTTGCCTGACATTGCCTTGTTTTTCCTGGCACTGTGTTGCCTTGCCTTGCCTTGCCTAGAAATGCCTTGCCTGGAATTGCCTTGCCTGGAATTGTCTTGCCTTGTATTACTTGGAATTGCCTTGCCTGGAATTGCCTTGCATTGCCTTGCTTTTTATTGCATGGAGTTGCCCTGCCATGCCTTCCCTGAAATAGCCTTGCGTGTAGTTGCCTTGTCTTGCCTTGCCTTTACTGCAACTGCCTTGCTTCGAATTGCCTTGCCTTGCCTTTCCTCACCTGGAATTTTCTTGCCTAGAATTACCTTACCTTGCGTTGCTTTGCCTTGCCTTGACTGGAAGTGCCTTGTCTGTAATTGTCTTGCCTGGAATTGCCTTGCTTTTCCTTGTGTTGCCCTGTTTTGCCTGGAATTGCCTAGCCTGAAATTGTCTTACCTTGCATTGCCTGAAATTGCCTTGCCTGGAATTCACTCTTCTTGCCCTGCCTTGCCTTGCTGTGCCTAAAATTGAAATTCTTAAAATTGCCTTGTACTTTTTTGCCTTGCCTGAAAGAACATTGCCTGGAATTGCCCTACGTACCATTGCCCTGACTTGCCTGGAATTTTCTTTCTAAAAATTGCCCTGCCTTACTTTGCCTTTCCTTGCCTTGCCTTGCCTTTCTTTGACTTGCCTTGTCTTGCCTGGAATTGCCTTGCTTGTCATTGCCTTGCCTTACCCTGCCTGGAATCACCTTGCCTGCCATTGCCTTGCCTTGCCTTACCTCATCTTGCCTTGCCTACAATTGCCTTGCTTAGAACTGTCTTGACTGGAATTGTCTTGCCGTGCCTTACTTTAAATTGCCTTGCCTGGAATTTTCTTGCATTGCCTTGATTTTCCTTGCCTGGAATTTCCCTTCTTTGCCTTCCCAGGAATAGGCTTGCCAGGAATTGCCTTGTCTTGTCTTGCCTTGACTGAAATTGCCTTGTTTTGAATTGTTTTGCCTTGCCTTTCCTCGCCTAGAATTGCCATGCCTTGGGTATCTTTGCCTTGCATGGTCTTGCCTTGCACTACCTGAAATTGCCTTGCCTGGAATTGCGTTGCCTTGCCTTATCTTGAATTGCCTTGCCTAGAAATACTTTTCTCTGCCTTGTCTTTTCTTGCCTTGCCTTGCTTGGAGTTTCTTTTCTGGCAATTGTCTTGCCTGGAATTGCCTTGCCTTGCATTGCCAGAAATTGCCTTGCCTGAAATTGCCTGGTTTGCCTGGAATTGCCTTGCCTAGAATTGCATTGCCTTGCCTTAACTTGTCTTGCCTGGAATTGCCTTGCTTGGAATTGCCTTTTCCTATCTTGCCTGAAATTTTCTTGTGTGGAATTGCCTTGCCTTGTCTTGTTTTGCCTTCCCTAGAATTGCCTTGCCTTGCCTTGCCTGAGATCACTTTGATTTTAATTGCCAGTTTTTGCCTTACCTTGCCTTGCCTCGAATTGTCTTGCTTGGAATTTCCTTGCCTTGCTTGCTTCGAATTGCCTTGCTGGAATTGGACTGCCTTGCCTTGTTTTGCATTGCCTTTAGTTCCATTGCCTGGTATTTTTTTGCCTTGCTGAAAATTTTCTTGCATTGACATTTTTTGCCTAGCCTGGGATAGCCCTGTCTGGAATTGCCTTGCTTTGGCTTGCGTTGCCTTGCCTGGAATTGCCTTGCCTAGAATTGTCCTGCCTTGCTTTGTGTTGTCTGGAATTGCCCTGCCTTGCCTGATTTTGCCCTGCCTGCAATTGCCCTGTCTTGTCTTTCCTTGTCTGACATTGCCTTGCCTTCCCTTGCCAGGATTTGCCTGGCCTGCAATTTCCTTGCCTAGCCTTGCTTGGAATTTACTTGCCTGGAATTGCCTTGCATTGACTTGTCTTGCCTTGCCTGGTCTTGTCTTGTTTTGCCTGTAATTGCCTTTAATTTCTTGGCCTTGCCTGAAATTGACTTTCCTGGAAGTTTCTTGCCTTGCCTTGCCTCTAATTTCCTAGTCGGGAATTACCTTGACTTGCCTTGCCTGGAGATGCCTAGCCTGGAATTGACTTGCCTTACCTTGCCTGGATTTGACTTTCCTGAAATTGCCCTGTCTTATGATACATGGAATTGCTTTGCCTGGAATTGCTTTGTCTTGCCTTGCCTTGCCTGGTATTGCCTTTCCTGCAATTCCCAAGACTGGAATTGTTTTGCCTTGCCTTGCCTTGTCTTTTCTTTTTGGAACTGCCTTGCCTGGATTTGCCTTGTCTTGACTTGTCTTAGCTTTCCTTTTCTTTCCTTGCCTTGCCTTTCCTATTATTGCCTTGCCTGAAATGTACTAAAAACTAAAGAACATCAACATAAAAAAGAATTTACATCAACGAATGGATAAAATAGCCAGTTAACATCAAATGACCGTAACCCTAAATTTAAATCTACTAAATTCCCCAATTAAGAGATACAGCCAAAACCTAACGGTATAATACATCCAGACCCATTTTATATCCAAAGATACACAAAGACTCAAAGTAAAGGGTTGGAGAAAGATTTACCAACCAAATGGAGAGCAAAAATAAAGAAATAAACAAAAAGCAGGAGTTGCAATTCTCTCATTTTATAAAATAGATTTCAAAGCAACAAAGATACAGTGGTGAAAGGATCAATGCAACAATAAGAGCTAACGATCCTAACACGCAGATACATAAGACCCATAAAGAGATTTAGACTCAATGAGACAGAAAATTAATAAGGTTATCCAGGACTTGAATTCAGATCCAGAACAAGTAAACTTAATAAATATGTATAGCGCTCTCCACTTTAAATACACAAAATATACATTCTCCACTTTCAATACACAAAAT
>JAPYYA010000409.1:0-18895 GCA_028533165.1 Leontopithecus rosalia | reverse complement strand
ATAGAAAAAAAGAAAAAAAGAGAGAGAGGAATTGTCCTGCTTTCCTTACGTGAAATTGCCTTGCATGGAATTGCCCTGTCTTGCCTTGTCTTGCCTTTTTTTGCCTGGAATTACCTTTCCTGCAATTTCCTATCCTGAAATTTCCTTGCCTTGCCAATAACTGCATTGTCTTTCCTTGTATTGTCTTTCCTTGCCTTTTTTAGCCTTGCCTTGCCTAGAATTTCCCTGCCTGGGGTTGCCTTGCGAGAAATTGACTTACCTTTTTTTGTGTTCACTTTCTCTGCCTTGTTTTTTCTTGCTTTGCCTGGTATTGCCTTGCCTTCTCTGGAATTTCTCTGCATTGCTTTGCTTTGCATACCCTGAAATTGCCTTGCCTGGAATTGCCTTGCCTTGCTTGCAATTGTTTTTTATAAAATTGCCTTGCCTTGTCTTGCCCAAAACTGACGTGCTTTTCATTACGTTGCCTGAAATTTTCCTGCCTGGAATTGCACTGCCTTGCCTTGCCTTGCCTGGAATTGCCTTGCCTTTCCTTGCCTGGGATTGACTTTTCCAGAATTGCTTTGCATTGCGTTGACTTTTTATGCATGAGATTGCCTTTCCTGGAATTGTGTCGCCTGGAATTTTCTTTCCTGAAATTGCCTTGCTTTGCCTTGTATTGCCTTGCTTTGCATGGACTTACCTAGCCTGAAATTGCGTTACCTTGTATTGCCTGGAATTGCCTTGCCTGGAGTTGATTCTCCTTGCCATGTCTTGCCTTGCCTAAAAGAGCCTTTCCTAGAATTGCCCTACATACACTTGCCCTGCCTTGCCTGAAATTTCCTTCTTTAAAATTGGCCAACCTTGCCTTGCCTGGCCTTGTCTTGCCGTTTCTTGCTTTGCCTTCTCTTGCCTTTCCTTGCTTTGCCTTGCCTTGTCTGAGATTTCCTTTTCTGTCATTGCCTTGTGTTTCCTTTTCTTGCCTTGCCTTATCTTGCCATGCATTGCCTACAATTGCCTTGCCTAAAATTGTTTTTCCTAGAATTGTCTTGCCTTGCCTTATCTGGAATTACCTTACCTGAAATTTCCTTGCAATGCCTTGGTTTTTCTTGCCTTAAATTTCCATGACTTGCCTTCTCTGGAATAGCCTTGTGTGAAATTGCCTTGTCTTGCCTTGCCTTGACGGAATTTGCCTTGCTTAGAAGTGCCTTGCCTTGCCTTTCCTAGCCTGGAATTATGTTGCCTAGATTTGCCTTGCCTTGAGTTACATTGCCTTGCCTTGGCTGAAATTGTCTTGCCGGGAATTGTCTTGCCTTGCCTTAGCTGGAATTGTCTTGTCGGGAAATACCTTTTCCTGTTTTGTCTTACCTTGTCATGCCTGGAATTGCCTTCCTGGAAATTGCCTTGCCTGGGATTGCTTTGCCTTGCATTGCCAGGAATTGCCTTGCCTGAAATTGCCTTTCCTTGCCTTGCCTGGAATTACCTTGTCTGGAGTTGTCTTGCATTTAATTGTTTTGACATGCCTTGCCTGAAATCGCCTTGCCTGGAATAGCCGTTTATTTGCCTTTCTTTGCCTTGCTCGAATTTCCTGGTTTGTTATTTCCCTGCCTTGCCTTAATTCAAATTGTTTTACCTGGAATTGCCCTGCTCGGCCTTGCCTTTCCTTACTTCGAATTACTTTGCCTGGAATTAGCCTGCCTTGCCTTATTTTGCCTTGCTTGGGGTTGCCACGCGTTGTCTTGAATGGAATTGCCTTGTCTTGCCTGGCTTTGCCTTGCCTGGAATTGCCTTACTTCGAATTGTCTTTCCTTGCCTTCCCTGAAATTTCCTTACTTGGAATTTCCATGCTTTGCTGGAAATTTTCTTGCATTGCCTTGCCTTGCTTAAAATTGTCTTGCCTTGCCTTGCCTTGCCTTGCATGGAATTGCCTTGCCTAGAATTGTCTTGCCTTTTCTTGCCTTGCCTTTCCTGGAATTTTTTGCTTTGCCTTGCTTTTCCTATCCTGGAATTGCCTTTTATGAATTTGCCTTGTTTTGGGTTGCCTCATTTTGCCTGGAATTGCCTTGCCTATAATTGCCTTGCCTTGTCTTTCTCGAAACTGACCTGCCTTGCATTACCTTGCCTGAAATTTATCTGCCTGGAATTGCACTGCCTTGCCTTGCCTTGCCTGGAATTGCTTTTCCTTTCTTTGCCTGGAATTGATTTTTTTCACAATTGCCTTGCAATGTCTTGCTTTCCTTGCATGTGATTGCCTTGCCTGGAATTGTCTTGCCAGAAATTGTGTTTCATGGAATTGCTTTACGTTGCTTGCCTTTCATTGCCTTGCATTGCCTGGGATTGACTAGTTTGAAATTGCCTTTTTCTTCCTTGCGTGGAATTGACTCTCCTTGCCTTGCCTTGCCTTGTTGTGCATAAACTGACTTTCCTGAAACGGCCTTGTGTTGCCTTACCTTGCCTATAAGAGCATTGCCTACAATTGCCCTACATTGCCTTGCCCTGCCTTGCCTGGAATTGTTTAGCCTAGAATGATGCTGCCCTTCCTTGCCTTGCCTAGCCTAGGCTGGAATTGCCTTGCCTGGAATTACCTTGCCTTGCTTTGCCTTGCCGTGCTTTTCCTTGCCTGGAATTGCTATGCCTTGCCTTCCCTGGAATAGCCTTGCCTGGAATTGCCTTGTCTTGCCTTGCCTTCACTGGAGTTGCCTTGTTTCGAATTACCTTACCTTGCCTTTCCTCGCCTGGAATTGCCTTCCCTAGAATTGCTTTGCCTTACATTGCCTTACTTTACCTTGACTGGAATTGTCTTGCATTACACTGCCTTGCCTAGTATTGCCTTCCCTTGTGTTGCCTTGCCTTGCCTTGACTGGAAGTGCCTTGCCTGGAATTGCCTTGCCTTGTCTTAGCTGGAATTGCCTTGCTTGGAATTGTCTTTCCTTGCCTTGTCTTGTCTTGCCTTGCCTGGAATTGCTCTGCCTTGCATTGCCAAAAATTGTCTTGCCTGGAATTCTCTTGTCTAAGATTGCCTTGCCTTGACTGGAGTTGCTTTGCCTAGAATTACATTGAATTGTCTTACATTACCTTGACTGGAATTGCCTTGTCTCGAATTGCCTTTTTATGCCTTGCCTGGAAATACATTGACTGGAATTGCCTTGCTGAAGTTGCCTTGCTTGAAATTTCCATGCCTTGTTGGAAATTTTTTCGCATTGCCTTGCCTTGCCTAGCCTGGAATTACCCTGTCTGGAATTGCCTTGCCTTGGCGTGCTTGTCCTTGCTTGGAATTGCCTTGCCTATAATTGCTTTGCCTTGCCTTGCCTCGTCTGGAATTGTTCTGCCTGGAACTGCTCTTCCTTGCCTTGCATTGCCTTGCCTTGCCGGAAATACCCCTGCCTGAAAATTCCCTGAATTGCCTTGCCTTTTCTGGAATTACCTTGCCTTGCCGTGCCTAAAATTGACTTTGCTAAAATTGCCTTGCACTGCCTTGCCTTGCCTGAGAGAGCATTGCCTGGAATTACCCTATGTACAACTGCCCTTTCTTGACTGGAATTTTCTTGCTCAGAACTGCCCTGCCTTGCCTTGCCTTTTCCTGACTTGCCTTGCCTTGCCTTACCTTGCCTGAAATTGCCTTGCATTGCATTGCCTTTTCTTGTCTGAAATTGCCTTGCCTAAAATGTTCTTGCCTTGCCTTTCCTTGTATTGCCTGGAATTTCTGTACCTGGAAATTTTTTGCCTTTCCTTGCCTTGCCTTGAATAGCCTTGCCTTGTTTTCCCTTGATTGGAATTGCCTTGCCCTGCGTTCTCTTGTCTTTCCTAGAATTGCCTTGCCTTGCCTTGTCTGGAGTTTCGTTTTCTGGAATTGCCTTGCCTTGACTTACCTGGAATTGCCAAGCCTTGGATTGCCTTTACCTGCCTTCTCTTGCATTAATTTTCTTGGAATTGCCTTTCCAGCAAATGGCTTGCCTGGAATTGCCCTTTCTTGCATTGCCTGGAGTTGTCTTTCCTGGAATTGCCTCACCTTGCCTTATCTAAAATTACCTTGCCTGGAATTTTCTGTTTCTGCAGTGTCTTGCGTTGCCTTGCCTGAAATTGTCTTTAGAGCAATTCATTTCCTAGAATTGCATTGCCTTTCCTTGCCTAGAATTGCCTTGCCTGGAATCGTCTTGCCTTTCCTTGCCTGTAATTGCCTTGCATTGCCTTGCTTTTCCTTTCCTGGAATTGACCTGCCTTGCCTTCCCTGGAATAGACTTACTTGGAGTTGCCTTGTATTTCCTTGCCTTGACTGCAATTGCCTTGCTTCAAATTGCATTGTCTTGCCTTTCCTCAACTCGAATTGCCTTGCATAGAATTGCCTTGGCTTGTGTTGCCTTGCCTTGCCTTGACTGGAATTGACTTGCGTGGAATTGTCTTGCCTTGCCTTAGCTGAAATTGCTTTGCCTGGAAATACCTTCCCCTGCTTTTCCTTATCTTGCCTTGCCTGAAATTGCCTTTCTGGCAATTAATTTGCCTGGAATTGCCTTTCGGGAAATTGCCTTGCATGGAATTGTCTTGCGTTGCATTGCCAGGAATTGCCTTGCCTAGAATTGCCCTGCCTCGTCTGGGTTTGCCTTGCCTGGAATTGCCTTGTCTGAAATTGCTTGAAAATACTTTGCTTGGAATTTCGATGTCTTGCTGAAAATTTTCTTTTGTTGCTTTGCCTTGTCTAGCCTGGAATTGCTCTGTCTGAAATTGCCTTGACTTGGCTTGCCTTGACATGCCAGGAACTGCCTTGCCTAGAATTGCCTTACCTTGTCTTGCCTTGTGTGACATTTCCCTGTTTAAAATTGCCCTGCCTTGCCTTGCCTTGCCTGAAATTGCCTTTTGTGGGATTGCCCTGCGTTGCCTTGCCTTTCTTGGAATTGCCCTGTGTTGCCTTGCCTTGCTGTGTCTAAAATGGACTTTCCTGACGTGCCTTGCATTGCCTTGCCTTGCCTAAAAGAGTTTTGCCTGAAATTGCCCTGCATACCCTTGCCCTGCCTTGCCCGGAATTGCCTCCCTTATAATTGTCCCGCCTTGCCTTGCCTTGCCTTATTTTTCCTTAGCTTGCCTTGCCTAGAATTGCCTTGCATGGAATTACCTTGCCTGCAGTTGTCTTGACTTAGCTTCCCTGGAATTTTCTTGCATTGCCTTGCTTTTCATTGCCTGGAATTGTTCTACCTTGCCTTCTCTGAAATAGCTTTGCGTGGAGTTTCCTTGTTTTGCCTTGCCTTGACTCGAATTGTCTTGCTTTGAATTGGCTTGCCTTGCCTTTCCTCGCCTGGAATTGCCTTGGCTAGAATTTTCTTGCCTTGTGTAGATTGCCTTGCCTTGACTGGAGTTGCCTTGCCTGGAATTGTCTTGCCTTGCCTTAGCTGGAATTACCTGGCCTGAAAATGCGTTTCCCTGCCTTGACGTGTCTTTCCTTGACTGGAATTGCCTTTCCACAATTGTCTTGCCTGGAATTGTCTTGCCTTGCATTGCCAGGAATTGTCTTGCCTGCAACTGCCTTGTCTTGCGTTGCCTTGCCTTGTCTGAAATTACCTTGCTTTGAATTGCATTGCCTTGCCTTACCTTTCCTTGCCTGGAATTTCCTTTATTTGCCTAGCCTGGAGTTTTCTTTTCTGGAATTGGGTAGCGTTGGCTTGTCTTGTCTTGCCTGGAATTGTTTTGCCTTGCCTTGCCTGAAATCGCCTTGCCTGGATTTGCCCTTTCTTGACTTGTCTTGTTTGCCTTGAATTGCCTTGCCCGGAATTGGCCTGCCTTGCTTTGTTTTGCCTTGCCTTGAATTCCCTTGCCTGGAATTTCCTTACATTGTTTTTCCTTGCCTAGCCTGGACTTGCCCTGTCTGTAATTGACTTTCTTTGTCTTGCCATGCCTTGCCTAAAATTGCCTTGCCTTGCTTTGCCTTGTGTTGTCTGAAATTGCTTTGCCTGGAATTGCCCTGCCTGGCCTTTCCTTGCCTGAAACTGCCTTGATAGCAATTGCTTTAACTTGCCTTGCCTTTCCTGGAATTGTCTTGCCATGCCTTGATTTGCATTGCTTTCAATTTACTTCACTAGCTTTGCCTGGAATTTACTTGCCTGGAATTGCCTTGCATTTTGTTGCCTTGCCAGCAATTTTCTTGACTTTCCCTGCCTTGGCTTGGCTTGCCAGAAATTGCCTTGACATGCCCGATCTTGCATAAAATTGCCTTTATTGGAATTGCCTTGCCTTACCTTGCCTTGAATCACCTAGCCCGGAGTTGCCTTGCCTTACCTTGCCTGGAGTTTCCATGCCTGAAATTGCCTTTCCTTGCCTTGCCTTGTTTTCCTTGCCTGGAATTGCCCTGCCTTACCTTATGTGGAATTTCCTTGCCTGGAGTTTCCTTGTCCTGCCTTGACTTGCCTGGAATTGCCTTGTGGGCATTTCCCTTTTCTTGCCTTGTCTTGCCTTGCCTTACTTTTTTTTCTCTTGCCTTGCCAAGAATTGTCTTGCCTGAATTGCCTTGCCTGGAATTGCCTTTCCTTTTCTTGCCTTGACTTTCTTTGCCTTGCCCTTTTTTTCCTTGCCTGGTATTGCCTTGCCTTGCCTGGAATTTTTTTGCATTGCATTTATTTACCTAGCCTGGGACTGCCCTGCCTATAATTGTTTTGCCTTGGCTTGTCTTGCCTTGACTGGAATTTTCTTGCCTAAATTTGCCTTGTTTTGTATTGCCCATAACTCACCTGACTTGCATTACTTTGCCTGAAATTTTCCTGCCTGAAATTGCACTGCCTTGCCTTGCCTTGAATTGCCTTTTCTTTTCTTGCCTGGAATTGACTTTCCTGGAATTGCCTTGCATTGCCTTGCCTGCATGGGATTGTCTTGCCTGGAATTGCCTTGCCTTGCCTTGCCCTGTGTTGCTTAAAATTGCCTACCCTAAAATTGCCTTGTCTTGTTTTGCCTGAATTTGCCTTGCCTGGATTTGACTCTGCTTGCTTTGCCTTGCCTTGTCGTGACTAAAATTGACTTTCCTGAAATTGCCTTGTGTTGCCTTGCCTTGCCTGGATTTGCCTTGCCTAGCCTAGAATTGCCTTGCCTGGAATTGCCTTGCCTGGAATTGCCTTGCCTTACTTTTCCTGAAATTTCCTTGATTGGAATTCGCTTTCTTTGCCTTGCCTTGCCTTGCATTTCCTTGCCTGGAATTGCATTGCTTGCCTCCACTGGAATAGCCTTGCCTGAAATTGCCTTGACTTTCTTTGTGTTAACTGAAGTTGCCTTGCCTTGATTTACCTTTTCTTTCCTTGCCTTGGCTAGCCTAGAATTTCCTTGTCTGGAATTGCCCTGCCTTGCATTGCAAAATATTGCCCTAACTGGAATTGCCTTGACTTACATTGCCTTGCCTTACATTGCCTTGCCTTGCCTTGAATTGCCTTGCCTAGAGTTGCATTATTTTGCTTTACCTTGCCTGACCTGGAATTGCCTTGCCTCAAATTGCCTTTTTTTTGCCTTGCCTGGAATTACCTTGTCTGGAATTGCCATGCCTTGTCTTGCCATGCCTTGCCTGGAATTGCCTGGCCTTGCCTTGCCTGAAATTGCCCAGTCTGGAATTGCCATTCCGGCAATTGCCTTACCTGGATTTGCCTTGCCTTGACTTTCCTGGATTTGCCTTGCCTTGCCTTGCCTTGCCTGTAATTGACTTTCCCACAATTGCCTTACATTGCCTTGCCATTGATTGCATAAAATTGCGTTGACTGAAATTGTCTTGCCTGGAATTGTCCTGCCTAGCCTTGGGGTGCCTTGCCTTGCCTTGCCTTGCGTGGTATTTTCTAGGCTGGAATTGCCTTGCTTTGTTTTGTCTAGAATTGCCTTACCTGAAATTGCATCTTTTTGCCTTGCCTTGCCTTGCAGTGCCTAAAATATACTTTCCTGAAATTGCCTTGCGTTGCCTTGCCTTGCCTTAAAGAACCTTGCCTGGAATTACCCTACATTGCCTTGCCCTGTTTTGAGTGGAATTGCATTTCTGAGAATTGCACTGCATTCCCTTGCCTTGACTTGCCTAGCCAAGTATGGCCCTGCCTGATTTGCATTGCCTTGCCATGCATGGAATTTAGCTGCTTGGAATTGCCTTGCATTGTATTGCCTTAATTTGCGTTGCATTTTCTTGCCTGGAATTACCCTGCCTTGCCTTGCCTTGCCTTACCTGGATTTCCCTTGCCTAAGATTTTCTTGCCTAGCCTTGCCTGGAATTTAGTTGCCTGGAATTGCCTTGCATTGACTTGCCTTGTTAGGGATTTTCTTGACTGGAATTGCCTTGCCTTGTCTGGCCTTGTCTTGTTTTGCCTAGAATTACCTCGCCTATCCTGGCCATGCCTGGACTTGCTTTTTCTAAAATTTCCTTGCCTTACTTTGCCTTTGCTTGATTTGCCTTTCCAGGAGTTGCCCTGCCTTGTCTTACATGCAATTGCCATGCCTGAAATTGCCTTCCCTGCAATTGTCTAGCCTGGAGTTGCCTTGCCTTGCCTTGCCTGGACCTGCCTTCCCTGAAATTCCCTTACCTTTCCTTGTCTTGTCTTGCTTGGTATTGGCTAGAATTGCCTTGCCTGGAATTGCCTTGCCTGGAATTACCTTGCATTTTGTTTCCTTGACTTTTGCCTTGCCTTTTCTTGCCTTGCCTTGCCGGAATTTCTTTCTTTGTTTTTCTTTGCCTAGCCTGGAATTACCCTGCCTGGAATTGTTTTGCCTTGGCTTTCCTTGACTTTTCTGGAATTGCCTGGCCTTGTCTTGCTCAGAACTAACCTGCCTTTCATTACCTTGCCTAAAATTTTCCTGACCGGAATTGCACTGCCTTGCCTTGCCTGGAATTGCCTTGCCTTTCTTTGCCTGAAATTGACTTTCCTGCAATTGCCTTGAATTGCCTTGCCTCTCCTTGAATGGGATTGCCTTTCCTGGAATTGTGTTGCCTGGAATTGTCTTGACTGAAATTTCCTTGCGATGCCTTGCATTGGCTGGAATTGCATAGCCTGAACTTGCTTTGACTTTCCATGCTTGGAATTGCCTTGCCTGGAATTGACTCTCCTTGCCTTGCCTTACCTTGCCGTGCCTAAAATTGAGTTTCCTGAAATTGCCTTGCGTTGCCTTGCCTTACCTAAAAAAGCCTAAAAAAAACAATTGCCCTGCATTGTCTTGCCCTGCCTTGCGTGGGATTTTCTTGCCTAGAATTGCATTGCCGTTCCTTACATGGCCTTGCATGTAATTGCCTTGCCTTTCCTTAGCTGTAATTGCCTTGCCTGGAACTTTCTTTTCTTGCCGTGTCTTGATTTGACTTGCCTGGAATTACCTTTCGGGCAATTGTCTTGCCTGGAATTGCCCTGCCATGCATTGCCAAATATTACCTTACCTTACATTGCCTTGCCTTACATTGAATTGCCTTGCCTGGAATTGGTTTGCCTAGAATTACCTTGAATTGCCTTACCTTGCCTTGACTGGAATTCCCTTGCCTCGAATTGCCTTTCCTTGCCTTGCCTGGCAATACTTTGTCTGGAATTGCCTTACCTTGTCTTGCCTGAAATTGCCTTGCTTGCACTTTCCATACCTTATTGAACATTTCCTTGCATTGTCTTGCCTTGCCTAGCCTAGAATGGCCCTGTCTGGATTTGCCTTGTCTTGGATTGAGTTGTCTTCCCTGAAATTGCCTTTGCTAAAAATGTCTTGCTTTGCATTGACTTGCCTTGCCTTGTCTGAAATTGCCCTGCCTGGAATTCTCCTGCCTTGCCTTGCATTTCCTGAAATTGGCTTGCATTGCCTTGCCTTGCCGTGCCTACAATTGACTTCCCTGAAATTTTCTTGCATTGCTTTGCCTTGCCTAAAAGAGGCTTGCCTGGAATTGCGGTACACACTCTTGCTCTGCCTTTCCTGGAATTGCCTTGCTTAGAATTTCCCTGCCTTGCCTTGCCTTGCTGTGCCTGGAATTTCGTTGCTTCGAATTGCCTTGCATTGCATTACCTTGTCTTTCCTGAAACTGCATTGCCTGGAATGTCCTTTCCTTGCCTTGCCCTGCCTTTCTTTGCCTTGCCGGGAATTTCCTTACCTGAAATTGTTTTGACTTCCCTTGCCTTGCAATGCCTGGAATTGCCTTGCATGAAATAGCCTTGCCTTGCCTTGCCTTGATTGGAATTGCCTTACCCTGCCTTGTCTTGCCTTGCCTGAGATTGAAATGCCTGAAATTTCTTTGCCTTGTCTTGTCTGGAGTTGCTCTCCCTGGAATTGTCTTGCCTTGCCTTACCTGGAATTGCCATGCCTTGAATTACCTTTGCCTGCCTTCTCTTACCTTAATTTTTTTGTAATTGCCTTCTCGGCAATTGCCTAGCCTGGACTTGCCTTGCCTTGAATTTACTGAAGTTGCGTTCCCTGGAATTGCCTTGCCTTGCCTTACCTAAATTTGCCTTGCTGGAATACACTTTCTCTGCCTTGTCTTAACTTGCCTTGCCTGGAATTGTCTTTCCTGCAATTGCTTTACCTAAAATTGCATTTCCTTGTTTTGCCTTCGTTTCCCTTGCCTTTCTTGGCATTTCCCTGTCTTGTCTTGCCTTGACTTGTTTTGCCTTCCCTTGCCTAGAATTGCCTTGCTTGGAATTGCCTTGCCTAGAGTTGTCTTGCCTTGTCTTGCTGGGATTTGCCTTGCCTGGAGTTCCCTTGCATTGCCGTGGTTGTTCTTGCCTGGAATTGCCCTCCCTTGCCTTCCCTGGAATATCTTTGTGTAGAATTACCTTGTCTTGCCTTGCCTTAACTGGGATTCCCTTGCTTTGAACTGTCATGTTTTGCCATTTCTCGCCTGGAATTGTCTTGCCTAGAATTGCCTTTCCTTGCTTGCCTCGACTGGAATTTCCTTGTCTGGAATTGCCTTGCCTTGCATTGCCAAAAATCGCCTTTCCTGGAATTGCCTTTCCTACAATTGTCTTTCTTGGAATTGCCTTGCCTTGCCTGAATTTGTCTTGCCTTTCTTTTCCTAGAATTAACATTCCTGCAATTTGCTTGCATTGCCTTGTCTTTTCTTCATTGGGCTTTCCTTCCCTCGAATTGTCTTTCCTGGAATTGTCTTGGATTGCCTTGTGTTGCCTTGCCTTGCCTGGAATTGCCTAGCCTGGAATTGCCTCAAATGGAATTGCGTTTTATTGCCTTGCCTTGCCTTGTCTTGATTTGTGTTTCCTTGTTGTGCCTAAAATTGACTTTTCTAAAATTGTCTTGCGTTATCTTGCCTTGGCTGAAAAAGCCTTGCCTCGAATTGCCCTACATTGTCTTGCCCTGAGTTTCCTGGAATTCCCTTGCCTATAATTGTGCTGTATTCCCTCTTGTTGCCTTGCCTAGCCTACATTTGCCTTGCCTGAAATTGCCTTGCCTTTCCTTGCCTGAAATTTTATTGCTTGAAATTGCCTTGCATTACATTGCCTTGCCTTGCCTTGCTTTTACTTGACTGGAATTGCCCTGCCTTGTCTTCCCTGGAATAGGCTTGCCTGAAATTGCCTTTTCTTGCCTTGTTTTGACTGGAGTTTCGTTGTATAAAATTGTCTTACCTTGCCATTTCTAGCCTGGAGTAACCTTGCCTAGAATTGCCTTGCCATGCCTTGACTGGAATTGCCTTTCCTGGAATTGTCTTGCCTTTCTTTAGCTGCAGTTGCCTTGCTTGGAATTGTTTTTCCCTGCCTTGTATTGCCTTTTCTTGCCTGGAATTGCCTTACTGGCAATTGTTTTGCCTGGAATTGCCCTGCTTTGCATTGCCAAAATTTGCCTTGCCTGGAATTTCCTTATCTAACATTGCCTTGCATTGCCATGATTGCTTTGTCTTAGAATTGCATTAAATTGCCTTACCTTACCTTGTCTTGACTGAAATTGCCTTGCCTCGATTTGCCTTTCCTTGTCTTGCCTGGAAATACCTTGTCAGAAATTGCCTTGCATTGCCTAGCCTGAAATTGCCTTGTTTGAAATTTCCATGCCTTGTTGGAAATTTTCTTGCATTGCCTTGCCTTGCTTAGCCTGGAATTACCTGTCTGGAATTGCCTTGCCTTGGCTTGCTTTGCCTTACCTTGTGTTGCCTTGCCTAAAATTGCCTTGCCTTATCTTGCCTGGAATTGCCCTGCCTGGAATTGCCCTGCATTGCCTTGCCTTGCCAGTAATTGCCCTGCCTTGCTTTGCCTTTCCTGGAATTACCTTGCCTTGCCTTGCCGTGCCGTGCCTAAAATTAATTTTGCTGAAATTGCCTTGCCTTCCCTTTCCTTGCCAAAAAGAGCCTTGCCTGGAATTGCCCTACATACACTTGCCCTGCCTTGCGTGGAATTGCCTTGCTTAAAATTGCCCTGCTTTGCCTTGCCTTTTCTGAAATTTTCTTTCTTGGGATTTTATTGCATGGCATTTCATTGCCTTGCCTGAAATTGCTTTTCCTGGAATTTCCTTGCGTTGCCTTTCCTTGTCTTTCCTGGAATTTCTTTACCTGGAATTTTTTGCCTTGTTTGGCCTTGCATTTCCTGGAATAGCCTTGCCTTCCTTTACCTTGATTGGAAATGCCTTGCCCTGTGTTGTCTTGTCTTGCCTGGAATTGCCTTGCTTTACCTTGTCTGCTGCCTTTACTGAAATTTCCTTGCCTTGGCTTACCTGGAATTGCCATGGCTGGGATTTCCGTTTTCTGCCTTCTATTGCCTTAATTTTCCTGGAATTACCTTTCTGGCAATTGCCTTATCTGGAATTGCCCTGCCTTGCATTGCCTGGAGTTGCCTTTCCTACAATTGTCTTTCCTGAAACTGTCTTGCCTAAAATTTCCAGAAATTGCCTTGCCTGAAATTGTCTTGTCTTGCATTGCCTTGCCTTGCCTGGAATTACCTTGCCTAGAATTGCATTGCCTTGCCTTACCTTGCCTTGCCTGAAATTGTGTTGCCTAGAATTTCATTGCCTTGCCTTACCTTGCATTGCCTGGAATTGCCTTGCCTGGAATTAACTTTCCTAGCCTTGCCTAAAATTTCCTTTTTTGAAGTTTTCTTGCTTTGTCTTGTCTGGAATTCTTTTGCGTTGCCTTGCCTGAAATCACCTTTTCTGAATTGCCCTTTTTTGCCTTGCCTTGCCCTAACTCGAATTGCCTTGCTTGAAATTTCCCTGCATTGCTTTGCGTCGAATTTCCTTGCCTGGAATTGTTCTGCTTTGTCTTGTCTTTCGTTACCTCGAATTGCCTTGCCTGGAATTTGCCTGTCTTGCCTTGTTTGGCCTCGCCTTGAATTTTCTTGTTGAAATTTTTTTTGCTTTGTTGGGAATTTTTTTCATTGTCCTTTTTGCCTAGCCTGAAATTTCCCTGTCTGGAATTGCCTTGCTTTGGCTTACCTTGCCTTACCTGCAATTGCCTTGCCTAGAACTGTCTTGCCTATTCTTGCATTGCCTAGAATTGACCTGAATGTAATTTCTCTGCCTTACATTTCCTTGGCCGAAATTGTCCTGCCTGCAATTGCCGTGCCTTGTCTTGCTATATCTGGAATTGCCTTGTTTTGTCTTGCCTTTCCTGGATTTGTCTTGACTGAATTTTCTTTGCCTAGCCTTGCATGGAAATTACTTGCCTGGAATTGCCTTGCATTTACTTGCCTTGCCAAAAATTTTTCTGCCTAGAAATGCCTTGCATTTCCTTGCCTTATCTTGCCTTGCCTGGAATTGCCTTGACTTTCCTGGCCTTGCCTGGAATTTCCTTTCCTGGAATTTCCTTGACTTGCCTTGTCATGCCTGGAATTCCCTTGCCTTGCCTTGCCTTTTCTGGATTTGCCTTTCCTGGAATTGCCCTGGCTTGCTTTATGTGAAATTGCCTTGTCTTACCTTGCCTTGCCTGGATTTGCCTAATCTGCAATTGCCTAGCATGAAATTGCCTTGCTTTACATTGTCTTACCTTGCCTTGCCTTGCCTGAAACTTCCTTGTCTTTCCTTGTCTTGTCTTTCCTTTTCTTGCCTTGCCTAGAATTGCACTGCCTGGAATTGCATTGCATGGAATTTTCTTGCCTTTCTTTGCCTTGACTTTCCTTGCCTTCCCTTTCCTTGCCTTGTCTGGAGTTGCCTTGCCTGGAATTGCCTTTTCTTGTCTTGCCTGGAATGTTCTTGTCTGGAATTGCCTTGCCTTGTCTTGTCTTGCCTTGCCTGGAATTGTATTTACTGGCCTTGCCTGAAATCACCTTGCCTGGAATTGCCCTTTTTTTGCCTTGCCTTGCCTTGCCTCTAATTGTCTTGCTTGGACATTTTCTGCCTTACCTTGCCTCTTTGCCTTGCCTGGTATTGCCTTGCCTGGAATAGCCTTGCTGTGATTTGAGTTGCCTTGCCCTGCTTGTCTTGTCTTGCCTGCAATTGCCTTGTCTGGAATTGCCTTACCTTGCCTTTTCTGGAGTTGTCTTCCCCGGAATTTTCTTTCCTTGACTTATATGGAATTGCCATGCCTGGGATTGTTTTTTCCTCACTTATCTTGCCTTATTTTTTATGGAATTGCCTTTTGGGCAATTGCCTTGCATTGCCTTATGTTGCCTTGGCTGGAATTGCCTCGCCTTGCCTTAACTAAAATTGCCTTGGCTGGAATTGCCTGTCTCTGCCTTGTCTTTCATTGCCTTGCCTGGAATTGCCTGTTATGTAATTGCATTGCCTTGCCTGGCCTTCCCTTTCCTTGAATTACCTGAAATTGCCTTGCCTGGCATTGCCTTGTCTTGTCTTGCATTGCCTAAAATTGCCTTGCCTTAAATTGCCTTGCCTGGAATTGTCTTGCCTTGCCCTACCTGGAATTGCCTTGCCTAGAAGTGCTTTGCATTGCTGTGCATTTTTTGCCTAAAATTACAATGCCTTGTCTTCCCTGGAATAGACTTGCATGGAATTGCCTTGTCTTGCCTTGCCTTGACTGTAATTGCATTGCTTTGAATTGCCTTGCATTGCCTTTCCTCGCCTGGAATTGCCTTGTCTGGAATTGAATTGGCTTGCAATGCCTTGACTGGAATTGCCTTGCCTGGAATTGTCTTGTCTTGCCTGAGCTGGAATTGCGTTGCCTGGAAATCTTTTTCCCTGCCTTCTCTTGCATTTCCTTTCTTGGAATTGCCTTTCAGGCAATTTTCCTGCCTGGAATTGCCTCTCTGGAAATTGCCTTTCCAGGAATTGCCTTTCCAGGAATTGCGTTGCCGGGAATTGCTCTGTTTTGCATTGCCAGGAATTTCCTTGCCTGAAATTGCCATGCCTTCATAGCCTTGCCTTGCCTTTAACTGTCTTGCCTAGAATTTCATTGCCTTGCTTTACCCTGACTTGCCTGGAATTGCCTTGCCTGGAATTGCCTTTTCTTGCCTTTCCTGGAATTTTCTTTTCTGGAATTGCCTTGCCTTGCCTTTCCTGGAATTGCCTTGCCTTACCTTGCCTTACCTCAAGTCGCCTTCCCTGAATCGCCTTTTTTGCCTTGCCTTGCCTTGCCTCGAATTGCCTTACTTGGAAGTTTCCTGCTTTGCCTTGTATGGAATTGCCCTGCTTTGCCTTGCCTTTTCTTACCTCGAATTGGCTTGCCTGAAATTGGCCTGCCTCGCCTTGTATCAACTTGCCTTGAATTATTTTGCCTGTTTTTCTGCCTTGTTGGAAATTTTCTTGCCTAGGATTGCCTTACTTAGAATTGCTCTGCCTTCCCTTGCCTAAAATTTTCATGCCTGGAATTGCCTTTCCTTGCGTTGCCTGAAATTCACCTTGCCTGCAATTGCTTTTTTACCTCTCCTTTTTTTGCTTTGAATTGCCTCGCTTGAAATTTCTTTGACTTGCCTTGGCTCAAATTCCTTTGCCTGGAATTTCCCTGCCTTGCTTTGCTTTTTCTTCCCTCGAATACCTTGCCTGGAATTGGCCTGCCTTGCCTGGAATTTCCCTGCCTTGCCTTGCATTCTCTAAAATTTTCTGGCCTGCATTTGCTCTGCCTTGCCTTTTCTTGATTGAATTTGCCTTGCCTTGCCTGAATTGGCCTTGCCTGAAATTTCCTTGCCTAGACTTGCCTGAATTTTTCTTGCCTGGAATTGTCTTGCATTGACTTGCATTGCCAGGAATTATTTTACCTGGAATTAAACTGTCTGGAATTACCTATCAGTGCCTTGCCATACTTTGCATGGGATTGCTTTTGCTCTAATTGTCTTGCCTGACATTGTCTTGCCTGGTATTACCTTGCCTTGCCTTTCCTTTAGTTGCCTTGCCTTGACTGGAATTTCATTGCTTGGAATTGCCTTGCATTACCATTGCCTTGCCTTGCCTTGATTTTCCTTGTCTGGAATTGCCCTGCCTTTCCTTCCCTGGAATAGACTTGCCTGGATTTTCCTTGTATTACCTTGCCTTGACTGGAATTGCCTTGTGTCGAATTGCATTGTACTGCCTTTCCTCGCCTGGAATTGCCTTGCCTTGCCTTAGTTGTAATTGCCTTTTCTGGAATTGTCTTTTCCTTCCTTGTCTTAACTTGCCTTGCCTGGAATTGCCTTTCTGGCAATTGACTTGCCTGGACTTGGCCTGCCTTGCATTGCCAAAAATTGCCTGGCCTTACATTGCCTTGCCTTGCTTGGAATTGGTTTGCCTAGAATTGCATTGAATTGCCTTGACTGGAATTCCCTTGCCTCAAATTGCCTTCCCTTGCCTTGTCTGGAAATACCTTGTCTGAAATTGTCTTGTCCTGCCTTGTGTGTTATTGCCTTGCTTGAAATTTCCATGCCTTGTTGGAAATTTTCTTGCATTGCCTTGCCTTGCCTAGCTTAAAATTGCCCTGTTTGGAATTGTCTTGTCTTGGATTGCCTTTCCTTGCCTAAAATTGCCTTTCCTAGAATTGCCTGGCCTTGTCTTGCCTTGTATTGTCTGGAATTGCCCTGCCTGGAATTGCCCTGCCTTGCCTTCCCTTTCCTGGAATTGCCTTGACTTGCCTTCCCTCGCCCTGCCTAAAATTGACTTTCATGAAATTTCCTTGCATTGCCTTGTCTTGTCTAAAAGAGTGTTGCCTGGAATTGCCCTACATATTCTTACCCTGCCTTGCCTGAAATTGCCTTGCTTAGAATTTTCTTGCCGTGCCTTGCCTTGCCTTGCCTTGCTTTGTTGATTAAAATGGACTTTCCTGAAATTTTCTTGCATTGCCTTGTCTTGCCTAAAAGAGCCTTGCCTAGAATTGCCCTACATATTCTTGTGCTAGCTTGCCTAAAATTGCCTTGCTTAGAATTTCCCTGTCTTGCCTTGCATTGTCTGGAATTTCCTTGCTTGGAATTGCCTTGCATTGTATTGCCTTGCCTTAACTGAAATTGCCTTGCTTTGAATGTACTTGCCTTTCTTTGCCTTGCTGGAATTTTCTTACCTGGAATTTTCTTGCCTTCCCGTGCCTTGCATGGACTGGAATTGCCTTGCCTGGAATAGCCTTGCCTTAATTCTCCTGGAATTGCCTTCTCATCAATTGCCTAGTCTGGAATTGCCTTGCCATACATTTCCTGGAGTTGCATTCCCTGGAATTGCCTTGCCTTGCCTTACCAAAAATTGCCTTGCCTGGAACACTTTTACTCTGCCTTGTGTTGCCTTGCCTGGCCTGGAATTGTCTTTCCTGCAATTGCATTGCCTATAATTACATTGCCTTTCCTTGCCTTCATTTGCCTTGCCTTGTCTTGAATTGCCTGGAATTACCTTGACGTTCCTGGCCCTGCCTAAAATTACCTTTCCTGGAATATCCTTGCCTAGTCTTGCCTTGTCTGGAATTGCCTTGCCTTGCCTTGCCTTGCCTTGCCTGGATTTTGCTTTCCTCGTATTGCCCTGACTTGTTTTACGTGGAATTGTCTTGCCTGGAGTTGCATTTTCTTGCCTTGCCTCACCTGAAATTGCCTTTTCTGCAATTGCCTAGCCTAGAATTGCCTTGCCTTGCCTCGCCTGGAACTTTCTTGCCTGGATTTGCCTTGTCTTTTCTTTCCTTGTCTTTGCTTTCATTGAATTGCATAGAATTGCCTTCCCTGGAATTGCATGGCCTGGAATTGCCTTATCTTTTCTTGCCTTGACTTTCTTTGTTTTGCCTTTTCTTGCCTTGCATGGAATTGCGTTGCCTTGCCTGGATTATTTTTGCGATGCCATGATTTGCCTAACCTGGAATTGCCATGCATGGTATCGTTTGGCTTTGACCTTCCTTGCCTAGAATTGCCTTGCCAATAATTACCTTGCTTTGTCTTGCCCGGAACTGACCTGCCTTACATTACCTTGCCTGAAATTTCCCTGCCTGGAGTTGCACTGCCTTGCCCTGCCTTGCCTGGAATTGCCTTGTGTTTCCTTGCGTGGAATTTACTTTCCTAGAATTGCCTTGCTTTGCCTTGCCTTTCCCTGCATGGGATTGCCTTGCCATGAATTGTCTTCCCTGGAATTGCATTGCCTTGTCTTGCCTTGCCTTGTCTTGCCTAGAATTGCCTTGCCTGAAATTTCCACTTTCTGCCCTGCCTTGCCTTGCCTTGCCATGCCTAAAATTGACTTTCTTGAAATTGCCTTGCAATGCCTTGCATTGCCTTGCCTTCCCTAATAGAGCCTTGCCTGGAATTGCTGTACATTTCCTTGCCCTGCCTTGCGTAGAATTCCCTTGAGTAGAATTGCTTTGACTTGTATTGCCTTGTCTTCCCATACCAGGAAATTGCCTTGCTTTGAATTGCCTTTCCTGGAATTGCCTTGCCTTGTCTAGGGTTGCTTTTCCTTGCCTTGTCTTGCCTTGCCTGAAATTGATCTACCTTCCATTGCCAGGAATTCCCTCACCTAGTAATTTCTTGCAGTACATTGCCTTGCCTTGCCTGAAATTTGCCTTGCCTATAATTGAATTGCCTTGCCTTACCTTGCCTTGCTTGAAATTTTCTTGCCTCGAATGGCATTTTCTTGCCTTGCCTGGAATTACCTTGTCTGGAATTGCCTTGCCTTGTCTTGCCTTGATTTGTCTTGCCTG
>JAPYYA010004089.1:0-12175 GCA_028533165.1 Leontopithecus rosalia | reverse complement strand
TCACTATCAAGCACCCTAACGATAAACAGTCACTGTAGAGTACATACAAAAAAACTCACTATAGAGCACTTTACCCAGCAAAAGTCAGTATAGAGCACTTCACCAAGAAATAGTCACTATAGTGAACCCTAGACAACAGCAGTCAAAATAGAACATGCTTCCCAGCCACTGTCACTATAGAGAACCTACACAACAACAGTCACTATAGTGCACCCTACCCAATAAGAGTCAATATAGAGTACCTACGCAACTACAGTCACTATAGAGTACTCTGCCCAACAACAGTCACTATAGAGACATCTACACAATAGTCAATATAGAACACTCCACCCAACAACAGTCATCTATAAGCACTTTAACCAACAACAGTCACTATACATCAGCCCACAAAACAACAGTCACTATAGAGCATTCTACCGTACAACAGTCACTATTGAGCACACTCTTCAACAACAGTCACTATAAAGCACCTACCCATCAACAGTCACTATAGAGCCCTCTACCCATCAACAGTAACTATAAAGCACTAAAGCCAGCAACAGCCACTATAGATCACACCACCCAAAAACTGTCACTGTAGAGCATTCTACCCAGCAACAGTCACCTTAGAGCACTTATTCAACAATAGTCACTGAAGAGCACCCTACCCAACTACAGTCACTATATAGCACAATACCCAGCAATATTCTGAGTAGAGCACCCTATGCAGCAACAGTGCCTATGGAGCACTCTACACAACAAGACTTACTGTAGAACAACCAACCCATCAACAGTCAGTCTACAGCACCCTAGGCAAAAACAGTCACTATACAGAATTTTACCCAACACCAGTCACTACACAGTATCGACCCAACAACAGTCGTTACAGACGACCTACCCAACAATATCACTTTAGAGTCCTCTACACAACAGTCACTATAGAGCACCCTACCCAACAACAGTCACTATAGAGTACTCCACTCAAAAAAGTCAATATAAACACCCTGCTCAAAAACAGTCACTAAAGAGCACCCTATGCAACCAGTTACTATAGAGCACCCAGCCAACAACAGTCACTATAGAGCACAATACCTAACAACAGTCATTATAGAGCACCTGCCCTTCGGCAGACACTATAAAACACGTACACAAAAATTGTGACTATAAAGCACCTTCCCATAAGCTGTCACTATAGTTTACATACCCAAAAACATTTAGTATAGAGTACTCTACTCAACAACAGTCACTATTGAGCACTGTACACAACAAGAGTCACTATATAGCAACCAACCAAACAACAGTGACTATAGAGCGCCTACACAATAACAATCACTATAGACCACCTACCCAACAACCGTCACTATAGAGCCCTCTACACAACAGCATTTAATATAGAACACCATATTCAGCAACAGTCAGTATAGAACACACTATTCAACAACACTCACTAGAGAACACCCTACACCAAAACACTCACTATGGAGCACTCTACCCAACAACAGTAACTATAGAGCAAACTACTGATAAATAGTTACTGTAGAGCAAATTACCCAACAACAGTCACTATAGAGTATTACCAAAAGACTGTCACTATAGAGAACTTTAGTTAACAACATTCTGTATAAGGCACTTCACCCAGCAGCAGTTACTGTGGAGCACCCTACACAGGAACATTTAGTATATTGCATTGAAGTTAACAAAAGTCATTAAAGAGCACAGTACAAATAATAGTCATAATCGAGCAAGCTACCCAGCAACAACCATTATGGAGCTCCTACTTAACAACATTTACCATAGGGCACCTACCTAACAACAGTCAATTTGGAGCACCTACCCATCAACAGTCACTATAGAGCCCTCTATCTAATAACAGTCACTATAGAGCACACTTTCCAGCAACAGTCACTATAGAGCACCATATGCAACAAGAGTCACAATAGAGCCTGCTAACCAGCATCAGTCACTATAGAACACCTACCCAATAACATTCACTATAGTGCACCCTACTCAACAACTGTGAATATAGGGCACTTACCCAACAACAGTCACTGTAGAGCAGTTTGCCCAACAACAGTCACTATAGACCAGTCTACACAATAGTCACTATAGAAAACTCCACACAACGACATTCACCTAGAGAGCTCTATAGCAAACAACAGTTACTATGTAACACCCGACCCAATAAATGTCACTATACAGTAGGATATTCAACAACAATCACTATATAGCAACTACCTAACAACAGTCACTACATATAGCACTCTATGTATCAACAGTCATTATAGAGCACCTTACCCTGCAACAGTCAGTATTGAGCACCCCACTAAACAACAGACACTATGGAGCACTCCATGCAACAACATTCACTATAGCACACCCTATACAAAAGCAATTACTATAGAGCACTCTACCAAACACCTGTCAATATAGATCACATACCCAACAACAGTCATTATCGAGCACCTACCAACAACAATCACTATAGGGCACCTACCCAACAACTATTACTATAGGGCACCTACCCAACAACAGTCACTATGGAGCAATCTACCAAAAAACAGTCACAATAGAGCATTTTACCCAACAACACTCATTATAGAGCACACTACCCAACAACAGTCACTATAGATCACAGACAGAAAGACAGTCCGTATATAACAAGCTACCCAAATAATCACTGTAGAGCACTCTCCCCATCAAGAGTTACTAAAGAGTGGTCTGCACAACAAGAGTCTCTATAGAACACTCCACGCAACAAGGGTAACTTATAAAGCACTATACCCAAGAACAGTAACCATACAGCATTTTACCCAACCACAGTCAGTATAGAGCAACCAACACAGCAACAGTCAGTACAGAGCACCTATTCAACTCTAGTCACTATAGAACACCCTACTGAACAACAGTCACTATAGAACAACCTGCCCAACAACAGTCATTATAAAACACGCTCTCCAGCAACAGTCATGATACCTCACCCTATGCAGCAACAGTCACTGTAGAGGGCCTACTCACAAAGAGTCACTATAGAGCACGTACCCAAAACAGTCACTGTAGATTACTCTAAACAGCAACAGTCAGTAAAGATTCCCTGTTCAACAATAGTCACTATAGAGCATCTTACCTTAAAACAGTCACTATACAGTACTGTACCCAACGACAGTCAATAGCAGATGCTACCCAGCAACAGTCAGTAAAAAGCACCCTATGAAGCAAAAGTCACTATATAGCACTGTACACCACAACAGTCACTCTGAAGCAACCTACCCAGCAACAGTCTCTATAGAGCACTCTACCCAACAAAAGTCACCATATAGCACCCTACCCAACAACAATCACTATAGAACACCCTACCAAACAACAGTCATTATAAAGACCCTGCCCAAATACAGACACAATATAAAGCAGCTACCCAAATTCTGTCACTATAGAACTCCCTACGCAAAAACAGTCACTATGTAACGCTTTACCAAACAACAGACACAATAGAGCATCCTACAGAATGAAAGTACCTATAGAGCACCTCACTCAACAACAGTCACTATAAAGTACCTACCACAAAACTGTCACTATAAAACACTTAACCCAGCAACAGTCAGTACAGAGCAATTCACACACGAACAGTCACTTTAGAACATTTTACCCAGCAACAGTAAGTATAGAGCACCCTACTTAACAACAGTCATTGTAGAGTTTCTTACAAATAATAGTCACTATAGAGCACCCTACCCATCAACAGTCTCTGTAGAGCTCCTACCCAACAACAATCACTATAGGGCACCTACCCAACAACAGTCATTATGGAGCACCTACCAATCAACAGTCACTATAGTGCCCTCTACCCAACAACAGTCAGTGTAGAGCACTCTACACAGCAACAGTCAGTATAGAGCACCCTAGGCAATACCAGTCATAATAGAACCTGCTACCCAGCAACAGTCACCTATAGAGCACTCTACACAACAAGAGCCACTATAAAGTCTCCAAGAAACAACAGTCACCTATAAAGTACTATACCAAACAACAGTCATTATAGAGAACCAACACAACAGCAGTCATTGTAGACATCCTGCAAAACAACAGAAACTATAAAGCATGGTATCCATCAATAATCACTATAGAGTACCTTCTCCGTTACAGTCAGTATCTAGAGCACTCAACCCAAAACCGGTAACTATAGAACACCCAACACAGCAACATACAGAATTGAGCACCCCAGCCAACAATAGAAACTAAAGAGCCCTCCTCCAAACAACATTCAGTATAGTGCCCCTGCCCAACAGCGGTTACTATATAGCACAATAACAAACAACAGTCACTATAGAGCACCTCCCCAACAAAAGTCATTATACAGGACCTACCCAACAACGGTCAATATAGGCCACCCACCCAACAAGAGTCACTATGAAGCATTCTACCCTACATCAGTCACAATAAAGCACTGTACCCAACAACAATCAGTATAGAGCATCGTAACCAACAACAGTCAGTACAGATCACCTACCGAACCACAGTCAGTACAGATCAAGCTTTCCAACAAGTCACTATAGAGCACTCTACAAAACAGAAGTCTTTATTGAGCACTCAGCAAAACAATAGTCTCTAAAGAGCACTCCACCCAAAAATAGTCACTTATGAAGCACTCTACACAATGAGAGTCACCATAGAGCACCCCACTTAACAACATTCACTATACAGCACCCTACCCAGCAAAAGTCCGTACAGAGCTCCTATTCAACAATAGTCACTATAAAGCACACTACCAAAGATCAGTCACCATATAGCACCCTACCCAACAACAGTCACCATAGAGCACACTACACAGGAATTGTCAAAATAGAGTACCCTATTCAGCAACAGTCACTATAAAGCACTCTACCCAACATCAGCCACTTTAGAGCACTCACCCAGCAACAGTCACTCTAGAGCACCTACCCAATTCAGTCATTATAAAGCTCCTACCCAACAACAGTCACTATGGAGCACTCTAATCAAAAAGAGTCACGATAGAATACTCTACCCAACAAGAGTCACTATAGTGCACCCTACACAATATCAGTCAGTATCTAGAGACTTCTACTCAAGAACAGTCACGATAGAGCACCCTAAACCACAACAGTCAATATACAGCATTCCACCCAACAACAGTCACTAAAGAGCACTGACTCAGTAACAGTCACCATAGATCACCCACCCCAAAACAGTCACTTTAGATCATATTACAACACAGCAGTCACTATAGAGCACTCTACCTAACAACAGTCACAATAGAGCAACCTATACAACAACAGTCATTATAGAGCACCTAACAGTCACAATAGAGAAATCTACATAACAGTCACTACAGAGAACTGTACCCAACAAGAGACACTATAGACCATTCTACAGAACAACTATCACTATGAATCACGTACCCATCAACAGTCACTATAGAACATTCTACTCAACAACAGTCACTATAAAACACCATACCAAAAATAGTCACAATATAGCACACTATTAAACAGGAGTCATAATGGAGCACCTATCCCTCAAATGTTAAAATAGAGCCCTCTACCCAACCACAGTCGATATAGAGCACTCTACCCAACAACGATCACTCTAGAGCGCCTTACCCAGCAAGTCACTATAGAGTATCCTACTCCAAAACAGTCACTAAAGAGCATTCAACCCAACGACTGTCACTGTAGAGCACCTAAACACCAAGTCACTATAAAGCACTGTACACATTAACAGTCACTATAAAGCATCATACCAAAAACAGTCAGTATCTAGAGCCCTCTGCCCAACAGCAGTCAGTATAGAGCACCCTTTCAAAAACATTAAGTATAAAGCAACCTCCCCGACAACATTCATTATAGAGCACTCTACACAACAGTCACTAAAGAGCACTCGACCCTACAATGGTCACTTATAGAGCACTCTATACAAAAATAGTCACTATAGAGCAGTTAACCCAACAACAGTCACTGAACAGCACCTACTTAACTACACTCTTTATAAAGCAACCAACCCAACAACAGTCATTATAAAGCATTCTATCAAACAACAGTCACTTTTGAGCGTTTTTCACAGTAGTCGCTATAGAGCACCCAACCAACAACAGTCACCTATAGAGTACTTCAGTCAACAACAGTCACTATAAAGCACCCTACCCAGCAACTGTCACTATAAAACACACTACCCAGAAACAATCACTATAAAGCACCCTACCCAGCAACATTCCCTAATGAGCACTCTACCCATCAATAATCACCATAGAGCATCCTACCGAGCAACAGTGACTATAGAGTCCCCTACCCAGCAACAGTCACTATAGGGCACTCTACCCAACAACAGTTGCTATAGAGCACTCTACACAGCAACAGGCACTACAGAGCTTCCTAACAAACAACAGTCAATATAGAGTACTCCAGCCAACAACAGTTATTTAAAGAGCACTTTATCCAACAACAGTCACTATAGAGCACCACAGCTAAAAACAGTCACCATCTAGATTCCTCTAATTAACAATAGTCACTATAGAGCACCCTAAAAAGTAACAGTTCTATAGAGCATCACACCCAACCACAGTCACAATAAAGCACCATACCCAGCAACAGTTACTATAGAGAACACTACCCAGAAGCAGTCACTATAGAGCACCCTAGCCAGCATCAGTTATTATAAAGCTCTCTACCCCTCAACACTCACTATAGAGTACCCTACCCAGCAACAGTGATTATAAAGCACCCTACCCAGCAACAGTCATTATAGTTCACTCTACCCAGCACCAGTCACTATAGAGCACCATTCCCAGCAACAATCACTACAGAGCACACAACTTAAAAACAGTCACTATACAGCATATACTCAATAACAGTAACTATAGAGCACCTACCAAAGAAGGATCACTATAGAGCACCATACCCAAAAACAGTCACTGTAGAGCACCTACCCCAAAACAGGCACTGTAAAGTCCTCTACCCAAAAACAATCACTATAGAGCACTCTACCCAACAATAGTCACAGTAGAGCACCCTACCCAAGAACAGTCTCTATAGAGCACTCTCCTTAACAACAGCCTCTGTAGAGCACCCTACCCAACAACAGTCACTGTCTAGAGCACTCTACCCAACAACAGTAACTAAAGAGCACTCTACCAAACTACAGTTACTATAGAGCACTTAACCCACAAAGTTACTATAGAGCTCTCTACCCAAGAACAGTCACTTCATAGCACCGTACTCAGCAACAGTCAATATAGAACAATGTACCCAATAACAGTCACTATAGAGCACCTACCCAACAACTGTCACTATAGAGTCCCTTACAGAAAAAATCACTCTAGAGCAGTTTTTTCAAAAACCATCACTTATAGGGTACCCCACCTTACAATAGTTACTATAGTGCATCAACACCACAATTGTCACCTTAGAACACCCTACTCAGCAACAGTCACTATAGAGCACCTGACCCAAGAGCAGTCACTAGAAGCAATCCTAGGCAGCAACAGACACTATAGAGCACACTACACAAAAACATTCACTATAGAGCACCTTACTAAGCAACAGTCACTATGGAACACTCTAATCAGCAACACTCACTATAGATCACCCTAACCAACAACACTCACTGTAAAGCACTTTACCCAAGAACGTCAGTATAAACCATTCTACCAAACAGCAGTCACTGTAGAGCATGCTTCCCAAGAACAGTGACTGTAGGGCACCATACGTAACAACAGTCAATATAGAACACTCCAGCCAACAACAGTAACTATGGAGCAACTTACCAAGCTACTCTCATTATACAGCACTCTACCCAAGAACAATCAGCATAGAACGCCCTACACAACAACTGTCACCATAGAGCATGGAAACCAACAACAGTCCCTATAGAGCACCTACCCAATATAAATCAGAATAGAGCACCCAACCCAATAACAGTAACTATAGAGTACCTACTCAACAACTGTCACTGTAGAGCACTGCACCTAGCAGCAGTCACTATAGAACACACCACCAAACAACAGTAACGATAGAGCACCCTACTCAGCAGCAGTCACTATACAGCTCACAACACAATATCAGTCACTATAGAGTACCATATTAACAACAGTCACTTTAGAGTCTCCAACCTAAAAAGAGTCAGTATAGAGCACCTCCCCAGCAACATTCACTATACTGTACTGTATGCAACAACCATTATTATACAGCGCCATACACAAGAGTCACTATAGAGCACTCTACACAACAAAAGTCACTATAAAGCGCTCCACACAAAACCAGTAACCTATTGAGCACTCTACCCAACAATAGTCACTATAAAGCACCCCAGCAAGCAACAGTCACCATGGAGCACCCACCAAACCACAGTCACTATAGTGCACCCTTTTCAACAAATGTCAATATGGAGCACCCTACTTAGCAAGAGTCACTATAGAGCATCTTAGAAAGCAATAGTCATTCTAATGCACTTTAAACAACAACAGTCACCATGGAGCACCTACACAACAACAGTCACTTTAGAGTTTCTTAAACAACAGTCACTACAAAGCAACCTACCAAACAACAGTCAGTATAAAACACCTACCGAAAAAGAGTCACTATAAAGAACCTACGAAAAATAGTCACTATAGGGCACCTACCCAACAAGAGTCACTATAGAGCACCTACACAACAACAGACACTACAGAGCACTCTACTGTACAACAGTTAATATAGAGCACAGTACCAACAACAGTCACTATAGAGAACCCTAACAAACCAAATTCACTATAGATCACCTACCAAACAACCGTCACTATAGAGCATTCCATCCAGCAACAGTGAATATAAAGCACTGTAAAACAACAGTTACTACATAGAATTCTGCCAAACAACAGTCAGAATAGAGCACCTACCGAACAAAAGTCATTATAAAGCACCCTACCCAGCAAGAGTCACTATGGAGCACTCTATTCAAAAACAGTCACTATAAAGCACGCTACACAACACCATCCATTATAAAGAACTCCACCCAACAACAGATACCTATAGAGAACTCTACACAGCAACAGTCACTACGGAGCACTCTACCCAGCAAGAGTCTCTACAGAGCATTCTACCCAACAAGAGTCACTCTACAGGACCCCATTTAACAACAATCAGTATGGAGCAACCTACCCAACAACATTTACTATAGAACACCCTACCCAACAACAGTCACTATAGAGCACCCCACCCAACATCAGACAGTATAAAGCACCTACCCAACAACAGTGGCTATGGAGAACCATACTTTGGAAAAGTCACTATAGAGCACCTACTCAACAACAGTCGCTATAGAGCACCCTACCAAGCAAAAGTCATTATAGAGAACCCACAAAATAGTCAGTATAGAGCACCCTACCCAACAACTGTCACTATAGAGCAACTTATGCAATAACAATCAGTATAGAGCATGCAACACAGCAACAGTCAGTATAGAGCACCTTACCTAGCAACAGTTACTATGGAGCACCCTACCCATAAACAGTCACTATAGAGCACCCTAAACAATAACAGTCACTATGAATAACTGTATACAACAATAGTCCCTATCGAGCCCCTACCCAACAATAGTCACTATAGTGCACCCTATCCAATAACACTAATTATAAAGCAATGTACCCACAAACAGTTACTATAGAGCACCTAGCCCACAATAGTCACTAGAGAGCCACATCCCAACAATATTCACTATAGTTTATCTACCCAACTACAGTTACTGAGAAGCACTATAACCCGCAATAGACATTATAAAGCATGTCACAAAACAGTCACTATAGAGCAACCTACATTGCAACAGTCATTTTAGAGCACCCTATCCAACAACAGTCACTATAGAGCTCTCTAGACAACAACAGTCACTATAGAGCACCCTACCCAACAACAGTCAATATACAGCGCCTGCAAAACTGCAGTTACTATACAGCTGTTTACCCATAAAATGTCACTACACAGAAATTTACCCAATCACAGTCACTATAGAACAACTATCCAAGAGCATTTACTATATGGCACTCTACCAAGCAACAGTTACTATCAAGCACTCTACCCCACAAAAGTCAATATAGAGCACCCTACCTAAAATAAGTAATACAGAGCACCCTGCCCAGCAACAGTCAGTATAAAGCAGTCTACCCAACAACACTCAATATAGACCATTGTGCACTACAACAGTCACAATAGAGCTGCCTACACAACAACGGACACTATAGAGCTCTCTACCTAACAAAAAGTCTCTATAAATTATTCTTCCCGGCAACAGTCAGTATAGAGCACCCCTTCCAAAAAGAGTCACCATAGAACACCTTCCCAACAACTGTGAGTATACAGCACTCTATTCAGCAAAAGTCACTATAGAGCACCTCACTCAACAACAGTCACTATAGAGCATGCTACCCAGCAACTGTCACTACACAGCACCTATGCAAGAACAGTTACTACAAAGCACCCTACCCAGCAACAGTCACAATAGAGCACCACAGCCAAAAGCAGTCACTGTAGAGAACCTACCGAACAACTGTCACGATGGAACACTGTAACCAACATCAGTCAGTATAGAGCACCCCACAAAACAACAGTCACTCTAGAGTACCTACCCAAGAACAGTCACTATAAAGTACCCTACCCAGCAACAGTCAGTATAGAGCACCATACTTAACAGCAGTAACTAATGAGCACCCTAGGAGTAACAGTCACTATTGAGCACCCTACCCAACAACAGTCACTAGAGAACACTTTACCCAGAAACAGTCACCATAGAGTACCACACCCAGCAAGAGTCACTATAGAGGACTGCATCCAACAACAGTCACTATGGAGAACCTACCCTACAATAGACACTTTAGAGATTCCTACCCAACGAGAGACATTATAGAGCACCCCACCCAGCAACAGTCACTATAGAACACCATACCCAACAACAGTCAATATAGAGAACTCCACACAACAGTAACAATTATGCACGCTACTCAACAAAAGCCACTATCTAGAGCTTTATACCCAAAAACAGTCACTATAGAGTCCACTACCAAATAACAGTCATTATAGAGCACTCTACTCAACAACAGTCACTATTTAGAGAACTGTACACAGCGATAGTCTCTATAGACCACGCCACTCAGCAACACTCACTACCTAGAGCACTCTACCCAAAAAGAGTCACTATACAGCACTCCACAAAGTAAAAGTCAGTATACAGCACTCCATCAAAGAACAGTTACCATAGAGCACCCTACCGAACAACAGTCACTATAGAGCACCCTACCGAACAACTGTCACTTCAGAGCACGTTACCCAACAATTACTATAGAGCACACCACACAACTACAGTCACTATAGAGCGACCTACCCAGCAACAGTCACTATTTAGAGCACTGTATGCAGCAACAGTCACTATAGAGCAGGCCACTCAGCAACACTACCTACAGCACTCTACCCAACAAGAGCCATTATAGAGCACTTCACCCAGTAACAGTCAGTATAGAACACCCCACAAAGAACAGTTAGTATAGAGCACACTAACCAACAACAGTCACTATAGAGCACTCCACCAAACAACAGTCACTATGGAGCACCCTAACCAATAACTGTCACTATAGAACCCACTACACAACAACAGTCAGTATGGAGAACCCTACCCAAAAAGGTCACTATAGAGCACTCCACCCAACAACTGTCACGATAGAGCACCCTAACCAAAATCAGTATAAAGCACCTATGCAACAACAGTCACTATAGAGACGTCTACCCAAAAACAGTCACTATAGAGCATGCTACTTAAAAGAAAACTTCAGGACAATATTCATGATGAACATAGATGCAAAAATCTTCAAAAAAATACTGGCAAGCCGATTGCAACAGCACATCAAAAAGCTTATCCATCATGATCAAGTAGAATTCATCCTGGAGATGCAAGGCTGGTTCAACATACACAAGTCTATAAACATAATTCACCACATAAACAGAACCAAAAACAAAAACCACATGATTATCTCAATCGACGCAGAGAAAGCATTTGACAAAATTCAACAGCCCTTTATGCTAAAAACCCTCAATAAACTCAGTATTGATGGAACGTATCTCAATGTAATAAAAGCTATTTACGACAAACAAACAGCCAATATCATACGGAAAGGGCAAAAACTGGTAGCACTCCCTTTGAAATCCGGCACCAGATAAGGATGCCC
>JAPYYA010004088.1:0-12176 GCA_028533165.1 Leontopithecus rosalia | reverse complement strand
CTTGGCCTCCCCAAATGCTGGGAGTACAGGTGTGACCCACCTTGCCTGGCTCATGTTTCATGATTATGACTGGCAAAATTTTACTTCCCTGCATAAAATAATGGTGTATCTTAAAATTAACAGTGTTGTAGATTCAACAAGATGTGGCATAAAATATTAACCATATATATCACTTGGCAGTGAAATTCAAACTTCAAATGAAAACTCGACTCTATTTATACATACTGCCACCTAATCTCATTACCTCAATAACAATAGTTCATCCGATTTCACAAGAAACCAAAATACAGCAAAAAGATATTCTTCTGACCTTCATACCACATTTTCTTTTTCATTGCTTTTTCCCTGCAAAAGTAGTACATGCTCTTGAAGATTTAGAAAGTAAAAAGAAGAAAAAAAATCAGGAAAGTTTGCCATGACCATCATTAGTTTGGTTCTTCTCTTTTTGTTACTCCTACACATCAGGATGTTCACCTAGTTGTAAGCAATCATGTGGTACACATAATTTTTCTCCTTTTTTTAATTTAACATTATAAAATGCTATTTTTTTTTATAAACCTATAATATGGTTCAGCAGGAGACTTGGTCTTCAAAGACATTAGATGTGTTTTTACTATACCAAATGTTCCCGAGCTTTCAAACACCTCTTTGAAACTAATCACAAAAGACAATCAAATGTAATAATGAAAAACTTATCAAATTTCAAATACAGTTCTCGGTTAATAATCTAAGTAATCTATCTGAAAATGAATCAACTTTTTTTTTAACCTCATAACTAATGTACACATCTCTGCTTTTCAACCTGGCTCTCAAAATATCATCCCTAGTTTCCCTACTAATTAGCTATACTCAAAAATAAACAAACAACTTGCTAAAAGGGAATATATTAGGAGACACATTGGTAATTGGCTAAGTTGTCATAAATAACGTCATCCTTCAGGGGCTAAGCACCAGCCGCTGTTCCTGTTCACTCCTGAGAGAATGCTTAACATCGGATTGCTCCTTCTTCCCGTATGTGGCAGAAAAAAGCCTTTACCAATTATTCACAATCAAGATGACCAACTCTATATCATTAAGAAAAATGACATGCCTCTGGCATGTGTCAATGCATTATTATATCATTCTTGTATCTGAAAATATACTTCAGCTCTTCTAGCCGTGTTGGCTATGCCTTACAATGAAGGTTCCACGTCTAAACTTGACATATTTGACTTTCATTCACAAGGCTGACTGTAAACGCATTGATTTGAGAACACTTTATATTGTTAATCTCGTATTAAGAGGTATTTAATGCAAATCAACAGGAAGTTGGGAAAAAAAGGTATTCAATCACTGAAAGGCTGGATACACACACATACACACGCGCGTGCGCACACACACACACACACACACACACACACACGGGCCAAATAAAAGTCACTAGATAACACAAAGGAGTTATAAACCCTTTTCCTGCTTACCCTGAGAAGACTGTGCTGGCAGAAAGTTACACTGTTTTTTTCTGAACAGGAAATGGGTTAAGCGATTCTAATTATCATCAGTAGAATGCTATGACAACAGAAAAAAACATCTCTATTTAAACCATACTATGTGGAAGTGGAAAAATCAAAATTACCAAATCACTTACTTCTTCAATTTGTATTCACCATAAAGCATGATGGACATTTTTCATTATAAAATGTCTTCTAGCCGGGCGCAGTGGCTCACGCCTATAATCCAAGCACATTAGGAGGCTGAGGCGGGTGGATCACGAGGTCAAGAGATGGAGACCATCCTGGTCAACAAGGTGAAACCCCGTCTCTACTAAAAATACGAAAATTAGCTGGGCATGGTGGCGCGCACCTGTAGTCCCAGCTACCAGCTACTCAGGAGGCTGAGGCAGAAGAATTGCTTTAACCCAGGAGGCAGAGGTTGCAGTGAGCTGAGATCGTGCCATTGCACTCTAGTCTGGGTAACAACTGTGAAACTCCGTCTTAAAAAAAAAAAGTCTTCTAGATAGAAACTAACTCTCGAAGTAAGAGATACTTGGATACAAAACAAAGAACTTACTGTCCTGAAACCCAGCACCCTGAGAGACCCCTTGCAGTAGAGTCAAAATCTCTGGAGCTGTTTGTTCTAAACTCTGTACAACTTTTCAGATTTCCTAGAGAGAAGTAAAAATAAAAATCAGATACGCAAGACAATTATTGTCATACACTGACATCAAACACATTAGATAGTAGATGTGATCTATCATAACCAAGTTGGAATCCTGACTTTTCCACTTATTTCCTCCGTAAGACTTCAAAAAGTCACTAAAAAGCCTTAGATTCCTCAGATAGCATTGAAGGATAACAGCCACCCATTCACTCAAGTATCCAATTGGGACATTATCGTATGGATGATGCGTGTGAATATAATTTGTAAAATGAATAGTTAAATGCAATACAAGAGTGGGGTATTTCTAATTTTGTTTTCTTTTTTTTTGGGGGGGGAACGGGGTCTTGCTCTGTTGCCCAGGCTGGAGTGCAGTGGCGCGATCTAAGTTCACCGCAACCTCCGCCTCCTGGGTTCAAGCGATTCTCCTGCCTCAGCTTCCACAGTAGCTGGGATTGCAGGTGTGCACCACCACACCCAGTTAATTTTCTCCTGTACTTTTAGTAGAGACAGGGTTTCACCATGTTGCCCAGGCTGGTCTCGAACTCCTGACCTCAGGTGATCTGCCGGCCTCGGCCTCCCAAAGTGCTGCAATGACAGGCATGAGGCACCGCACCCAGCCTTTACTTCACTTTAAAATATTCACTTAGCACACTTATGTGCCAGGCACTGTGTAAATACTTGGGGAACCAAGCATACAATCCCTTCCCTCTGGTGGTTTAACACATAATGGGGGAGAAGATATTTTTTAAATAATCAATATTACACACATTTCTTTAAAAAATTAATGTGCTACTAGAAAACATAACAGGAAATAGACCATATAGGTTGTGAGGTCAAGGAGATAAATATGAGATAACCAGGAAAAGAACGGGAAAGACGCAAATTCCATTAAAGACAAACAGGCAGGAAGCTAACTGGGGCACTACAAGTAAAGAACTGAAGTGAACATCATACATAGAGAAGGCGTAAAATGAGATTGAAGAGAGACCATGTGGGCCACAGTAGAGTCTGATTTTTTATCCTATGTGGGATAGGAAACCACAGGACAGTTTTAAATAGGAGATTACACGTGCTTTTAAGACACCAACAACAAATACACGAAACCCGTATTCGCTGAATTCAGGCGCAATTCGAGCCTTCGATATAAACAAGTGCTGAAAAGAAGGAAAACTGACACAAACGAGGCAGGTGATGCTGAGAAGCTGAGACCCGAACACGGAGAATCAGGACAGAGCGGTAGAATTTGGAGCGGGGAGTGCCCTAACCTAAAGCTAGAGGGGAAGCAACCCACCCTCGGAGGCTTCCCCACCGCCCCAGACTCAGGGACGGAGGAGTACCCGGCGATGTGGCCCAGCTAGGCATGGAGAAAGGGAATGGAGAAGGGAGGGGGCTCGCCTCTTGGATGTCCTGCTCTTAAGCCAAAAAGCCCTGCAGTTCCACGAAGATCTCGCTTACAGACATGGCGCTAGCTGCACAACAATCAGCCAGTGTGGCAAGGGTGGCCAGGGAACTGGACTCCGGAGATGAACCAGCGAAATCAATCGCGCAACACCCGCCGCTGCCGCCGCTGTCGCCGCGTACCCCCGGTCTTACGCCACGGCCGTCGCTGGGGTCCTCCGAGGCCCGCGGCGCGCCGGAGAACTGGCTGCCCGCCGCACTGCCTGAAACGCCGCCCGCCGCCTTCGGAATGAAGGCGGGTGTCCAGAGGGCAGAAAAGGGGGAGAGTGGGCGGGGCTTCGGTCTGAGGCCTTTGGACAGGCAGCGCCAGAAGCAACTTGCTAAAGGTGCCCTCGGAGCACGTGAGCCTGAGGGAGGGCGAGGACGGCCTTGGAGGTGGTGCGACCAAGCGGAGCTGTTTAGCTTATATGTATTTATTTATTTATTTCATATACAACAGCAGATGGGTGAAAATATTTCACAACGAAAGCATATGTACAAAAAAGTGCAGAAGAATGCAGAGAGATTGCAGTCTTCGCGAGAAAATAGGGGGACAGTGCATTTATATTTCCAAACAAAAATAAAAGTAACATATATAGGACTCGAGTAGGGAATGGATTGGAAAAGAAAATTTTCTGTGTAAATCTTTTATTCTAATGTCTTCTCTGTATGGTTGTATTACCTATTTTTAAATTAAATGGATTTTTCAAGCGTGTGTGATGGGATGTTTCTCTTTCCACTCACATCTTGCCCTAATTCCCCTTCCATGCATTATAACGGTTTCCTCCTTGTTCTCGAAGAGTTCCATACACAGATAGTGTGTGTGTGTGTGTGTGTGTGTGTGTGTGTGTGTGTTCTTGAACAGTGATTCCATACACAAATACAATGTGTGTGTGTGATTTTATCATTTAGTTGATCAGAATCATTCGAATCCATGCAATTGGAATGATTCTTATCAACTAAATGATAATTTATTGCGTGGTTTGTGCCCGACGTTATTCTAAACTCTCTACATGAAGGATCATATTTAATTCTCATTATATGAGAAGAATTTCATGGCCATGAAGAAAACGGTAAGACCAACAAGGCTGGCTTAACATATGCAAATCATTTCTTAAATAATAAAAAATATAATGCAATAAAAATTGTTGAATCATTTGTTGCTTAAGTGAATGGAAGCAAGCTTACTGTACAGCGTGTAACATAACAAGTGCATTCCTCTATAATTTAATACTGGCAAAAAACTAAGCAATAAAGCTGAGGAAGCTTGAGGCTCAGTGAACAAAAGTGACATGCTCAGTGTCCCACGGCTGGATGTGTCAAAGCCAAGGTCCAAACTCAAATCTACTGGGCTCTAAAATTCATATTCTTATATATTTTGTTGCAGTGAATGACTCATTCATACACAGTGGCTCTCATATTTCAGAATTTGAAGCTCCACAATCAATAGATCACCTTCATTTTATTCTCTTCTAAAATAAGATGATGATATCAACCTTCATAGGATTCTCCTGAGAATTAAATGAAGTAGTATTTCTAAAATAATTAAATGAGGCCAAGGACATATGAAACACTAAGGCCAAGCGCAGTGGCTCACACATGTAATCCCAGCACTTTAGGAGACCGAGACAGGTGAATCAGGAGGTCAAGAGACCAAGACCATCCTAGCCAACATGGTGAAACCCCGTCTCTACTAAAAATACAACAATTAGTTGGGCATGGCGGTGAGGGCGTGTGGTCAGTCCCAACTACTCAGGAGGCTGAGGCAGGAGAATCACTTAAACCTGGGCAGCGGAGGTTGCAATGAGCTGAGATCCCACCCACACTCCAGCCTGGTGACAAAGCGAGACTCTGTCTTTAATAATAATATTAATTAATTAAAAATAAGGAAACAAATAAAAATAAAACCCTTAGTAAGGTTCACCCTCTCCTGCTTTCTCATCTACTCTAAAATGAACTTCAATGTAAACTTCAGTTCATTTCCTATGGAAGCCGATTATAACCCCCAAGATACAGCACTAAATGCCATTATTTTGAATACTGAAATCCCAAAAGGTCAAAATCACGGAACTGTAATTCTAGGAAAAAACATTTTAATAAATATGAAATTGTGCATTTACATTTTCAAAAGGGGATTTACTTGAGACACATAAAACTGTGACAGAACACTATACGCTACTTTACCCAATAAAATAGGCAAAAATCCATATTTTTGCAAGCATAAGCACTTGGGTATTCTAACAATAGTCATATGACTATAACAGCGATGAGTAAATAAATCATATTCATTAAGAAATAGTTTAAAAAGGGAAATATGTAAGTGCATAGTGCTATTGTTGGAAATTGTGTGCACCCAGATTTAAAACTGCAGTTATCTGAAATACCGTGCTGCACAACCCAAGTCTTTTATTGGGATCTGCCAAAAACCACAATGAATCACCATCGTAACCTATAGATATTCAAAGACCTGAGATCTTGAGAAATTTTATCTTTCACAAATGCGGATGTGCAAAAGGAACATCTCTCCATTTACGGAAGATGTTTCAACATTTGTCTATGTGGCACTGCTCTTTGAACAGGCACAGTGTTTACACACAAAGTCATTGTTGTGATAATATACTTTTGTGAAGTCAAATTTGCAAAAACCTATGCAATGAATTAGAACTTTCTGAAAATCTCTACACAACTTATACCTCCAGTATTGCAAATGATGCAAAGATGAAATAGATAGCATAGTGAATTGTGAACAAGTAATGCTGAAAATTTTAAATAATGAAAGAAAAATTGAAAAAAAACTGAAAAGTAAGTTTGACATATGAAAAAGTATATTACAGGAATAGATCCTATAATATTGCACAAACATAATCCATAAGAAATGACTGACTTTCATCGGCATTTACTATATTTTGATACCTTATATTTCAATGAATAACTGCTTTTTTTCTTTTAGGACATGGCTTTCCTCAGAGAATATGTTCACCTTCATTTTCCACGTGGCACTGCTCTTTTAAAATTTCTTTTATGATTCCGTATAAACCACATAAGCCTTCCCCATTAGGTTTTCCTATCTTGGACGCCATGCTGCCATGTTGTTTTGGGTGCATAGAAGTCCATTATCAGAAACAATACTGGTGTAGAATTGTTGCAGGTCTTCTCATCCTACCATGCACATAATTATTTCTAGCCAGGCAGTAACTTCACTGGCTTCTTCAGGCAAATGTGGCTTTATTTCATTAAAAGCTCCTGAAATGTAATCAGTTGGAAGGAATGCTAATGTAGGCAACCGATGCCTTTTTAAACTGAAGTTTTCATCATGGCCATATTGCATGGCTGATCCACTCATTTGAAATTTTCACAAATTGCTTCTCTTTAAACCACACTAAATTTCCAAATAGAGACACTAAGAACGTAATACTTCCACCTAATATGATGCAACTATCCCGTTATTGTGATTTTCAGGATTTTTAGGTGTGAAGGATTTTAGACTTTTAGGATTTGGATTTTAGGGATTGTGATCTTTTGGAAATTCCACATTTAGGATTAAGGAATTTGGATCGTGTCCTTCAGAATTAAGATCCAAAACTGTTTTCAATATCCTGTGGTTGGAGTAGATTACGGAAACCAGGAGAAGATCTCATAATAAGGTGACCTTGTTTATAGGGCAAATTCTACAGGCCCCATAAACGAAATGGGATGTGTATCTCAAAAAGACTCTGAGGTCCGTGTTCTGATTTTGAGGCCCTGCTCTGTCGTTAATAAATGTTAAAGAGGTTTACATCCCTGTCGTGGGTAGGCAGACACTTTCCTCTGTCAATTGTTTCTCCGGTTTTGTTATTTCTTTCTGGTAGGCCACTGGCCAAAGAAATCACTACCTTTTCTTGTGTCAAAGCGAATTGTAGGCAGGTGGATCACCTGGGATCAGGAGTTTGAGATCAGTCTGGCCAGCATGGTGAGGCCCCGTCTCTACTAAAAATACAAAAATTAGCCTGGCATGGTTGTATGCACCTGTGGTCCCAGCTACTCGGAAGGCTGCAACAGGAATCACTTGAACCTGGGAGATGGGGGTTGCAGTGGGCTGAGATCGCACCACTGCACTCCAGCCTGGGTGACAGACCGAAGATCCATCTCACAAAAAATAAGGGTCTCTGTTGTTACAAGAGCAATTCTATCCTTTGTTCAGCCTGACCCAAAAGTTTAGAACTATTCTTTTTCGGTGTTCACACTCAGTGTTCTGTAGAAACTAAGGAATTTATCCAAGCAATAAAACTAAGCTGGAAAGAAAAAAGCAAACTGTGTCTTTCGTTGATAGCTTGCCTATTGATTTGTAAGACCCAGTTATATTGATTGTTCTAATTAGATAGGCAATATATTCTTACTGCAACATTACCCCAACATGCAAGAAAGTGTAAAACCAATCCCCACTAATGTTTTTTGTGTACGTATTTTTCTTTTTCTTTTTAACTTGTCTCTATCATCAGGAAAATATCAGTGTCTCATTAAATGTGTACTATCTTCAACTGAGCACACAACTAAAAGTAAAATGCAAGAAAAGAGTAAAGATTTGAATAGAATGTTAAATAAGAGAAGAGTTAAACTATTTGACATGTCTGGCTGCTTTTATTTGGATAAAATTTACATAACACCATTTGGTTTTACTTACTTCTGGGAATAATGGGAGAGAGGGTATGGAAATCAGAAATGTCTTCAGTATCTTTGATTGTTTATTTGATTTGCAGTTTGGAAGCCTTTGTGAAAAGGATGGAGCCCATGTGCTTTGCAAAGGGTTATTGGCTGGGTGTCCTGACTAAACAAGTGGGGATCCTTCCCTCTCTCCTCCTCCTCCTGTGTTTCACTGGAAAGAACCGACCCAGAAACAGCAGTCTGTGCTAGGCCACTGACTTGTTAACTGAATTCAGAAACCCAAAGAAAGTCCAGAACCACCCTACTAAACCCTGCATACTCATGATCAGAGTGAAGAAGGCATGAAATCCACATGTTTTGGCCAGTGGGAGCCTTAGCTTAATAATGAGTCCCCATTTGGTGCCTTCCATCTCTGACTTGAAAATGCAAAGTAAACATTGGAATCATCCCATTCTACCCATTCCCATCCCCCTTCCTTCACACAAACACACACACACACACACACACACACACACACACACCCTCTGTGCTGACTGATAAAAATGGAAATAATTACAAGTATGAGAGATTAGTCATCACCACTTCAGGAATTGAAATAAGAGGGAATTTGATGGCAATAATAAAAGATAGGAAATTATTTCTAAGTTTTCTAATGAATGGGGTGTGTCTATAGCCATAGCACCCTGAACACACCCGATCTAATGTATGGGGTGGCTGACTTAGCCTATGAGACAGGAACCTAAATAGACATTCTCCAGTAAGTCACTTCCTTTGTCGTTGATAGAATAATGGATGGGACAGGTTATAATCGTTACAAATGAGTGGGCATTTGGTTTGATTTGCTTTAAATTAAGCTGCAGGCTGCTGGAGGTGAAATGTACACATACAATACAGCTTCGTACTGTGCCGAATGCCGTATTTCAAGGTTTGAGTGATACTCCCGGGAGGTTTTCTGGCTAGAGGCCCCTGAGGGAGCATTCGCTAAGTCTGGGTGGCATATCTGCAGTGCAGAAACTCTGAATTTCCTGCATGAGTTCAAGCAGACATTACTGATCATCACATCATTCTGTCAAACTAGTCACAGACATGTCCCTAGAATCTTGCTCAGCACAGAGCCTTTCTCAACTGTTAATGTATTGAAGTTAGCATATAAATTAAAATCTACTTGGCATCCCTGATGGAGGTTAACTTACCTTAATTCAGAGTCTTGGTCCTTGGTTTTTTCAGTCTCCCAGACTCAGACTCAGAGAGAGTGATTCAAGTTTATCAAGTTACTGGGGACCAAATAAATGAATACAGTGATAGACGAGTCCATGATAGATAGATAGGAAATGCATAAGATTTTTCCATGGCAATAACTTCGATAATGGGGGGAAATCCTCCCTTCTTGCCATTGTAATCCTTGGGAAAGTAGTTTCATGAATTCGAAATGAGAGCAAAAAAAGGTGAAGAATTTTAAAGGGTTTTCCAACCAATTGTATAGTCTAATCTGAAATACATTTCCTTTTGCACGAGAAAAATGGAGTAGAAAGTGTTTCCTGCGGCCATCACATAAGGGAACCAAGAACCTCTGGCTCTTTAATTCCCTTTTCGGCTTCCTAAGCCCATGTTTTTTAACTACGAGTGCCTGGAGGTGAGCCAGGCAATACAAGAAGCGCAGGATAGACATGGTGACGTAGGCATCAGTGTTTCCTTAAGATCTGGGAATAGGGGAAGAGGAAAAGGAAGAACTATTATATATATCAAATGCCTTTTGTAGCTGTTAATTAATATTTAATCTAAGTTGAGATTTAATTAACAAACCATAAAATCCATTCCTTCAACTGTACAATTCACTGGTTTTTAAGTATATTCACGAAGTCATGCAGCCATTACCACTATCTAATTGCAGAACACTTTCGTCACCCCTAAATGAAAAACCATGCACGTTAGTAGCCGTTCCCCATTCTCCACTTTCCTGGCACCTGGCAACTATTAATCTACTTTTCACTGGATGAATTTGCCTATTCTAGACATTTCATATAAATGGAATCCTGCAGTAGGTGGCCTTTTGTGCCCAGCTTCTTTCACCTTGTATAATGTCTTCAAGGTTCATCCAGGTATCAGAACTTCATTCTTTTTTTGTGACTGGATAATACCATTGAATGGATATACTAACATGTTTATTCATTCATCAGTTGATGGACATTCGGGTTGTCTCCACTCTGGGACCATTATTAATAATACTGCTACGTACATTTGTGTACAAGTTTTGTATGGACATATGTTTTTATTTCTCTTGGGTATACACCTAGAAGTGAAATTGCTGAGTCATATGGTGACTCTATGTTGGACTTTCTGAGGAACTGTTAAGTTATTTTCCAACTCAATTACATTTGCACTAGCAATGTATGAGAGTTACAGTTTCTCCACATTTTCACCAATATTTATTACCTGTATTTTCAATTACAGTGATCCTAGTGGGTGTAAAATAGTATCTCATTGTTTTAATTTGAATTTATTCAATTGCTAAGGATATTGAGCACCTTTTCTTGTGCTCGTTAACCATTTATCTTTTTTGGAGAAATGTCTATTTAAATCCTTTGTCCAGGTTTTAACTGGGCTACTTTTTATTGTTGAGTTGTAAAGATTCTTTATATATCCTAGATACTAGACCTTTGTCAGATATATAATTAGCAAATATCTTATTCCATTATATGGTTTTCATTTTCACTTTCTCAATAATGTTCTTTGAAGCATATAAGCTTCATAATTTTGATAAAGTTTTATTATGTATTTTTTCCTTTGACTGATTGTGTTTTAGCTGTAGTAACTAAAAAACCATTGTCTAATTCAAGCTCATAGGATATTTTTTAGCTTCATTGAGGTATAATTTATAAACACAAAACTGTACATACTTCATGTATGTATTTTGTTGAGTTTGAACATGCATACACATGTGATACCATTTAGTAGAATCAAGGTAGTAAGCATATTCATAACTTTCAAAACTTTTCTTGTATTCTTTTATGTGTGCGGTCTCTGTTTATTATTATTTTTGTGTGTGGTAAGAACACCACATGAGAACTATCTTCCTAACTGTTTTTAAGTACACGATGCCATATTTTAACTGTAGGTACTATGCTGTATGGCAGATCTCTAGAACTTTTTCATCTTGCATGACTGAAGATTTTCACCCATTGAGCAACAATTGTCCATTTTCAACTCATTCAAGCCCCAGGTAATCACAATTCTATTTTCCTCTTTGGGTGTTTGACTATTTTAAATGTCTCATATAAGTGGAATCACCTAGTGTTTGCCCTTCTGTGACTGTCTTATTTCACTTAGCTTAATGTCCTCTACGTTCATTCATGTTACTACAAATGGAAGGATTTCCTTCTTTTTTTAGGGTGGAATAATATTCCATGGTGTGTATCTGCCCCCACTTTCTTTATCCATTCATCTGCTGACAGACATTTAGTTTGTTTCCTTATCTTGGCTATTGTGAATAATGCTACGGTGAACATGGGAATGCAGATAGTGCTTCAGGATCCTGATATCAATTCTCTTGGATGTATACACCCAGAAGTGGGATTGCCAGGTCTCAAGGTAGTTCTAGTTTTAATTTTTGGAGGAGCCTCTGTACTGTCTTCCATCATGGCTGCATCATTCTCTACATTCCCACAACACAGTAAAAATGGTTTCAATTTCTCAATGTTCTCACCAACACCTGTGACATGGTTTGGCTCTGTGTCCTCATCCAAATCTCATCTTGTAGCTCCCATAATTCCCATGTATAGTGGGAGGGACCCAGTGGGAGATAATTGAATCATGGTGGCGGGTTTTTCCCACACTGTTCTCATGAATACGTGTCATGAAATCTGATGGTTTTTAAAAAGCAAGTTTTCCTGCACAAGCTCTCTCTTCTCTTGTCCGCTGCCATGTGAGATGTGTCTTTCACCTTCTGCCATGATAGTGAG
>JAPYYA010004087.1:0-12176 GCA_028533165.1 Leontopithecus rosalia | reverse complement strand
AATGGTGAAACCCCGTCTCTACTAAAGATACAAAAAATTAGCTGGGCATGGTGGTGCGTGCCTGTAATCCCAGCTACTTGGGAGGCTGAGGCAGGAGAATTGCCTGAACCCAGGAGGCGGAGGTTGCGGTGAGCCGAGATCGTGCCATTGCACTCCAGCCTGGGCAACAAGAGCGAAACTCCGTCTCAAAAAAAAAAAAAAAAAAAAAAAAAAAAAAAAAAAAAAAAAAAAAAAAAAAAAAAAAAAAAAAAAAAAAAAAAAAAAAAGAAATCACGTTTGTGGTCAGATATTCATGCTGGTGAGGAAAAAGCAGCTAGTAAGTGTCTGGCCTTAGGCAGCCTCTCAGAGCCTCAGTAGGACCATGTAATTTTTATTCCTGGTATGTATTCAAGTCAGTATTTCTACAACATTGGGCACAGGACACGTGTTCATTTTTGCATTATAGCCTACATCATTGGTGCACTATAAATAGTAAATTAAGCGAACTATTTCACAACTGTTTAAAAAAGCAGTAAGAAAGTCATAGTTTCTTGCCAGCAACTCCTGCCGGGTCAAACACTCCAGAAAAGGTCTATCGTATAGCGTATAGTTTAAAATCTAAACAAAATTAGTATGCCAAAAAAAACATGGATGAAAAGAAGTGTCTGGATTACACACGAAACACACGGGATTCAGATGTATTAATACTAGAACCCTGTTAGAACCCTGAACCGACAGCGGTGAATTCAACTCTAATCCTGGAACACTGGTTAAGGGATGGCAGCCATCACTATTTATTATTAATCCGTAATGTGATATCATGCAAGATTCAAACAATAATACATTAAATTTGTTTCTCTTTTTTTTGGTAGCAACAGGGTTTCACTATGTTATCAAGGCTGGTCTCAAACACTGGGGCTATAGGGATCCTCCCACCTCAGCCACCAGAGTATCTGGGACTTCAGGTACATGCCACAAGGCCCACCTTTACACTAAATATCAGTGAATAAAATAATATTTCTACCAAGCACGTTTAAATTCCATACAAATAACTTTTTAAAATTATATATATATATATATAATGTTATTTCTCACAAAATTGATTAATACCCACAAGTGTTTCAGAAAATCATACAACTGATCTACGATCAAATATGGTATGTTTGCAACTATATCCTATAAGTCTTTCTGTATCTATTTGGATATACAATTTCTAGAATTTTCAGTAGACATGCTAAATTTAGAATGGACTGTCTGCTGATGGTGACTGTGTGATCTGCTGGCGTTGGGAAGGGCAGCTTTCCACACTTAGGCATTTCATTGTCTTGGACTCTGTCATCATCTCGGCCTTCTAGCATGTCAGGATGATCTAAGGAACCATTTGAGCTCAAGGTAAGATTAGCTAGAAAGGTTGAGATGTATTACCCAGTAATCCCAGAGTTCAGTACAAAATTGACTCTTTCAGAGACCTTAGTCCAAAGAGCAGCAGTTACACTACACTTCTAGAGTAAATATCGTGGGGCCTTTGTGCACTGGAGCATCACCAAGACACGATTTGAGTTCAGCAGACTAATTCAACATAGACACAGTAGAACCTGATATAGATCACAGCTTGCTTTAAATCATAATATTCCAACATGCAGACATATTGAAAAATCGTGTTGTAGGGAGTTGATTTGTTCCTTGATAAATCATAAGTTCAAGGGAAAATACAAAAAGGTTGAATTAACAGAAAAACAAGTTTTAACGTTTTAAAGTTACTGCGATGCAACTGACAATAAGTAGTTAATAAAATACTAGCAAGTTTTTCACTGTTTCTGACACATGCCTCCACTAAGCAACGGCTTGGAGGTAACTTGCAATGAAACACAAATAAAACTAGAGAATACACACATATGTGAGGTATCACTGGGAAGCAAACGTCAAAGAGCAAGGCAATTACATAATAATTTAGCTTCCTTTTATTACAAAAGAGCATTGTTTAAAAAATTGGATGTGTGCAATTATGATTTCTTTTTACAAAACAGATTTGCAGATTTCATCTACTTCTCATATATTCTGTTATTTTGAAAAGATAAATTCAGATAGACACCGATAAATACTGCATATAGATCATTTATACTAATTTTTCAATACTTCCAACAAAAGACCACGTGGAATAACATTATCATTTATTATGTACCTTCCAGCATTCAAAAGATTAAACTAAATTTCTTTATAATATTATTAAGTACATAAGCAAAGCCGACTGGAAGGATGCAGGTGATAAAATATGTCTCCATCTGGCATTAGGTATAGTGCTAGGGAAGCTAACACACGGAATTAACTGAAGCTATCAAAATGAGATGAACATAAAGCAGACTTTTTCAATTACGGGCTAGGAAAGAACAAAAATCAAAGTTAAATCACTTGCTAGTTTAGACATTATGATAAAAACAAAACAAAACCACATAACTATTTATATTGCTACTGTCTTTCCTTTTTGTTTTTCTTTTTTAAGATTTTCCAGATAGAAATAAACTGAAGTCTAAGAAATCACACACACACAAATGATAAAAAATCCTCCTTTGGCTCTGAGAAGGGAAAGCACTGAAAACAACACCAGACTATTGGTCAAGCCCCAGGTGGCTCACACCTGGAATCCCAGTACTTTGGGAGGCCGAGGCAGGCTGATCAACTGAGGTCAGGAATTCGAGACCAGCCTGGTCAACATGGTGAAACTCTGTCTCTACTAAAAATACAAAAAAATCACTGGGTGTGGTGGTGTGCACCTGTAATCCCAGCTACTTGGGAAGGCTAAGGCAGGAGAATTGCTTTAGCCCAGGAGGCAGAGGTTGCAGTGAGCTGAGATCATGCCATTGCACTCCAGCCTGGGCAACAAGGGCAAAACTCCAACTTATTAAAACACACACACACACACACCCCAAGTGATGTGTAATAAAGAAAATTTCCTCTGGAAAATAACAAAGGCAAAAATATTAGCACATTTTAATTACTATAAAGTAAACAAGTTCTCTGACTGAATTCTAACTTTTACCTCAGTTAACATAGACCTGACCAGGGACTAACAGGATGAGTAAGAGTTGGCAAAGGGAAGAAAAGCTAAAGAAGAAAAACTTCAGAATTATCAAATTTTAGGATGTATGATTCTAAAATTTATTTGACAACTTGGGAAATTTGACTTTGACAAGTGACAAAACCAATACAAATTTGACAAATTATGTGAAGCCACTATCATGTATTAAACTAATAAATAACTTAGATACAGTACTATATAAATGCATTTAATATTTTGGTACTTGGGCAAACAAAAAGACAGCTACAACTTTACAGTAAAAACAGCAGAACTGCAATTACACATTTCTTCTATAAGGTTAACAACAGTCTTTCGGATATGTATGATTTCATATATATTTTTTTTATTTTTCTCCTATCACTGTTGTCAAAATTCTTAGAAAAACACTGGGCTGTTCTCAGATACCTTGGGCTCCTTACAGCATCTGCAGACCCAGGGAACTGTGTGTGCCACACTCCACCCAACTTGCAGCCCACCCTCTCAGTGAGAGCTCCAAGATGTGTTCTGTAAAGTTACTGTCATAGATACGCTGCTCTAGGACCTATGTTTCCTCAGCTGCTTAAAACAATCAACATTGTTTCCAACCGTTATTGTAGTTAATGAAGGTATTATGTATTTGATAAAACCAAAATGAAGATTTTAATAAAAAATTTTAACAATTTTACAAAACTTTTAAACAAAATTCCTAAAGTTCTAAGGCTTATCCAGTGAGTGAGTATCAAAGAAAATATTATTCACAATTAATATCTAGTGAAATATTAATCTTTAAATCATGGAAAGATACTCTATTTTCAGCAAGCACCTATAAAAACACTGAATTAATCTGTAACTCTACGTAACTTCAACGTCATAAATTCAGAATTATTCTGAATTTCTATTTATCCTCAAGAGTAGAATTTTAAACAGCTACATTCACAAAATCATTACCATTTACAGTAAGGAAATAATGAAATAAAAGCATTTTTAAAATGAAAAACATGAAAGGGTATTGAATATAACACAAATATAAAAGCCAATGAAATAAGTAAATATATATATGTAGCAGTAGAAACATCCAAAGAATTCAAAGAAGATACCCCTTGGATACAATTATTCAATAGTTATTGATATGGTAGGCTACTTGTTCCTAGAAGCCATAATTAGATATGATATATTCTATCCATTTCCTTCAGAGTAAAATAGCCAAGCTAAATTAAGTTATCCCTGTCCTGAACATGTTGTCTATTCTTTTAGTTCAAAGCAAACCTCAAGTAAATTCCTATTTATCTCCTTGCCAATCAAGGAATGAATGAGTGACACTAACATAGCCTTATCTGGGTCTTCTGTCTGCAGCACATGCTGCTAAGTGATGTCACTGCTCTAGCAGACGAAAATAAGCAGATTATTACAGTGACTAGAAGCAAACTAAACATTTGGATTTTTGCATGGACAGATTTACACACTGTCTGTCAGATAAAGCACAGTTTGCCTGCTGCTTACACAACAAGAATGTGCCTGACAGCTTCCTCCCAGGTTTAGTATCTGATTACATAAATAGGCCATTCCCCACCATTCCTGAAGACTGACAGTCTGTCTTAGTTTAAAGTGCAATTTTGGACTATCAGCTTTTCTGTCTTGCACACATCAGAGTACTTGCTGGAGGTCCAATCAGTGTTTTCAGCCCTAGGATCACGGCCATATAAAAACAGGTGGACACAATGGATGGAGAAAGGTGGCGGCTCCCAGCGTACATTTGTAAGGCTGAACCGTTTTAACACTTGTTCATGTGTCTGTATTTGTCGTACGACCTCCGAAATAATTCAGAAATATAATCGTTTCTTTTAAGCTAATAGTCTTGTTTATAAAATATGAAGTATAATCACAGAAAACATAATGGTAATATCTGAGTATGACTATTTTTACAGCCGCTATGACTTATAATGAGTATTTTTGCAATAGTCCATCAAATAAATGAAATGCCAATGAACTTCTCATAGTCCTGAAAAACCACAGCACTGAGATGAAAGAATGTTTAAAAAGTAATCTGACATTAATTAACATATTTCTTATCCCCACCATGATACCCAAAACAAAATTTATAGAATTAACACACTGGTGCATTTTGATGAATCTAAAAATATGGTTGAAAACTTACTTTTGCAGCAACAAAAATGTTAACAGAAAGACACTAATGAGTAAATTGTATCTGTATAAATATTAGGAACTTGCTGAAAATAGACAACTTAAATTTTTCCTTGCCTAAGCCCTAATAATATAGAGGCTCTGCAATTTAGCATGTAAGTTACAAATTATTCTGAGTCAAACTTTATTTAATAATTCATACTTCTCAACAAATACGGGCCTGTGATTTTCACACAAGTAAAAGCATTCAAAGTGGTCTGGGAGATGGAGACCTATGAATGTTCTTTTTTTTTTTTTATTTTTTAAGAGACAGGGTCTTGCTCCATTGCCAAGGCCAGAGTGTGATGGTGATCATAGCTCACTCTATCCTTGAACTCTCAGGCTCAAGGGATCCGCCTTCTGAGTAGCTAGGTTCACATGAACCTACCACCATACCCGACAGATCATTTTATTATTTTTTTTAATAGAGACAGGGTCTGGCAATGCGGCCCATGCTATGCTCCAACTCTTGGGCTCAAGCAGTCCTCCAGCCTTGATCGCCCAAAATGTTGGGATTACAGACAGCATTAGCCACTGTACCTGGCCATATTCTTTTAATAAGAAAAGCCTAGGTAATCGCCATAAAGGCAGTACTGAATATCTTAACCGCATTGAGAGGAAACCATTTGTTTCTCATTTCCTTGTTTTCTTAGGTCTGACATTATTTGTGAGCTACTGAAAGAAAAAAATTTCACGTATCTCACTATTAATTTGCTAATTAAACAAACATCTTTTAAACATCTACTATGGGCCAGGTCCTATTCTGTCTTCTGGAAATATAAACAGGACACAGGGCCCATCCTCCAGATACATCAAATCTGATAAGGAAGAGAGACAAGCAAACACGTAAATAATATCTTAAAGTAAGTAATTTATCTTTTTACAGATAAACATATTTTTTAGATTCAAATGGCAATCTACTCCAATATCAAGCAACTCTCCTCAAGACAAAGCCATGAAATCTATCCTATACATTTCCTGTGGAAAGATCTGCTTCCTCCTGAATCATCTTTCTACTTCCCTAGAAAGTTAAACTAATGACTTTATGAAACATGGGCCTGGACATTACACACATATAAAATCTACCTACAACTAAACACTGACCTGTGGTCTCCTGTTCCCTTTCAGAACCAGCCTGTTGTTCTTTCCATTGTTATACGTTAAATACTAACATTGAGCTGAAAATGTCTGACTGCCTTATACTAGAATGTATTTTGTCTTTTTCATTTGTTTCTAGACGCCAGCTCTAATGAACTGTCATAGAAATAGTTTTGGGAATCACAAAGGGTGATGTTACTCATAATGGTAAACAATTAGAAGTCATAAACACAATATTGTTTCTAGTAATTTCAGCTATAACTTTCAACATGAGTACCCAGACAAACCAGATGAAATATGTTGCTTCAGGTCAGCTCTGATGGATCCCTCAGAAATATCAACATTATTGCTTTTATTTTATTATGTATCACACTTCATAACTGTACACTGCAGAGTACAATAAAAACTCCACTACAGAGCTTCAGTACTTATTAAACAGGTCAAAAGTTACTATAACAAATAACTGGCTGTTCTCAGGGTCCATCAATAACATATCTTGTTGCTTAGATAAGAAATTTTTTTCTAAAAAAGGAAAAAAAGGGAAAAATGTAGAATAATCTGAAATCTTTCATGTGTCTGACTGTCCTTTCCCAATCTCTTTTATCCCTTTCCTTTTCCAATAGCTTTTGTAGGTATTTTAAGCACATACTTGACATTATTAATATTTTTCTTGAATCCTGAAATTTATTACTATATCATTAAGCATATGCCTGACAATTTCTAAAGAACTAAATGAAACATTGGGATCCATACAGAAACGTGGAAGATGACTAAGCCAGGCACAAAGGTAACAGCCCACTAGGCTCTGCAAGCCTTGAGAAGTGATGTTCACCGACAGCCCCTAACTAGTTCCTCCACAAGAAACAGCTTACACGAGCAGTCCCTGTCTCTTCAAAGATCCTATCAACTTACAGAAAACAAATTTATGAAAAAAATGCCAAATTCAAGCTATACGAAAAAGCCAGCCAGTGACCATTACTCAGGGTAAGCGGTATGGCTACCATCTGGCTATGCAAGGTAGACGCTTCCTGCAGATGAAATCAGCTGAGTCTGAAGATGACCACTGCAATAACAGAACAGGAAACACTCAACGAGAGGAGGTTAATACAGTAGCCACGGGAAATCTATTTAAAATCCAGAAAGTATTTACAGGTTAGAGGGTGTTCATATGTGGACATTCATTATATCTGTTACAAGGAAGGAAGGCGGGAAGGCAGAAAGCAGGCAGGAAGGAAAGGAGGAGGGAGGGAAGGAAGGGAAGGAGCGAGTGAAGGAAGGAAGAGGAGGAGCGGAAGGGAAGTGAAGGAAGGAAGAAAATAAGGAGAGGGAAGGAAGAAAGGGGAGGGTCGGAGGAGGCAGGGGAGAAAGTAAAGGGAGGTAGAAAGGAAAGGGAGGGGAGGGGAGGGAACCTGAGGGAAGGAGAACAACCAGAAAACCAAAACGTAATACCAAGGAAAGGAATGACCCCACGAGCAGACATCGTAAGACACGTTTGCCATCAACATAAAACATAACCAGATATCAAACAATACATGTACCTGGACACAAGGATTCAAGTACTCAGTACTTCATTAATTTAAAGAAACATAAGCTACTTTAAGAACTAATAATTTTCATATAATTACAAACTATGATATTACTATAAGGCAAATTTACCTTCTTACAAGTATTTTGATGAGAATTCCTGAAGTATTATATTTATCTCTTAAATAATTACTGACAAAGGTCTGATTTTGTTTTTAGAATGTATTATACATTTTCCATCACAGGAATCAAAAGAATTAAAAAGAAACTTATTTATGAGTTACCGATTTCCCCAGAGCCCAGCCCAGTGCCTAGCACCTAACGGGTGCTCAATAAATTGAAGGAGTTAAAATAAATTGATTTGTTTCTTTGCTTGGTCTAACAGAAAGTTAATTACCTATAAAATACTTGTAAATATTGAGGAAGAATATAAAATAAGTCTCAAAAACTACTAAATATAGTCCAGAGGTATGATTATTCCCCCAAAATTAGCATAAGAAAACAAATTATTCATAAATCACATTAATCAGTGCTGTGTTAGCCATCTGAAACATGTCGAATATCAGCATCTGAAGTGCCTGTGAACAGTCATTGCTGCTGGTGTACATGAAATGCTGTAATTGGTTTAAATCGGCCTTGCCCATCTGTCTTTAATACTCTTATTACAAGGCAGTAAGCAGAGAACTATTAGAGCTGCAGTATAAGCTGTAAGATCTTTACTCGTTCTTAAATCATTTAAAAATAATGAGAGCTTTAGCCTTTATCTAATTAACGAGTGCCTTCTTTGAATTAGAAAAACTGTATCATTTAGCCCACGGTTGTTTTGTAAATTGGCTTGGTGGCATGTAAGCTAACGCAGGATAGCAGTTCCAGTGTCTTGTTCCTGGCTTCTTATTACTTGAATTATAATTCAATGATCACCTTAGATCATGGGCTATTCATAAATCAGAAGCCTGACATCAGATGAAAAATTGTATTAATATATGAAACTTATTATATAGTACAAACTGCTCTCTTGATAAATTACATTGTTCAAACTTGACAATGATTGCATTTAAAACATTATTCCTGTTTGCTGTTTTACAGACTGAAACCTCTTCATGAAAAATTTACAATGCTCCTCTGTGTTTTGGAGTCAGAGGGCAATAGTAGCAAATGGCAGACAGAAACCATACTTTAGATTCGCTGGCAGCTATAGAGGACAGAAAACACTTCCAAAGATGGGAAGAAAAACCCTCAGCTGCATCCCCAGCTTCTACATTTCTGGCTTTACGAAGATACTAATTGTCCTTACTAGCAGAAGCATAGTAAATAATAAAATTTTAATTTCAGCTTACTAGATTGCTTTCTTCTCCTATATAGGTGTTTCAAAGAAATTTATAGTCATAAATGTTTCACAGAAATTTACAGCGTGAGAGGAAAAAATAAAGGGGCAAACCCATGAAGTTTAATTTGAATTGGGGCCGAGCTCCTTTGATGATGCGTTATGACAAATGCTTTTGCCAAGGCTGACTGGGTAACTCAAGCTGTATTCCATATTATTTACATTAATTACATGAAGGCTGCTTTGTTAATGGTACATTCTGCTGTGGGTCGCAGCATGATATGCTAATGATCTAAGAAAAATCTGCATCTCCAATATTTATGATAATTTGTAATAGAAAATAGGGTTGCTTTTATTTCCTTCTCCTCACTAGAACAAAAAATGTCCGTACAAAACAATTGTATTCAGAGAAGAAAGAAGTTCTAATCGCCAAGACATGTAAGTGTTGTAAACAAAAGGGAAGACTCTCTTATTGTTAGGGTGTTGTCATAGCCTTTGACAAAGTGATAATACGGCAGTTCTCTACATGCCTTTCAGTGTGAGGTGTGTATCAAGTCAAATTGAACAGGATAAAGCAAAAATGTAAAGTAGAACTTCCAACACCAAATAATCTCCTGTTGTTAGGTGTTTCCACCCTCCCTCTTCACAGCTACCCCCAGCAAGAATTCAGATAAGCTTCAAATAAACAGTTAATTTAAATTAAGTTGCATGCATTATACAAGAGGCCAGAAGATATTTGCTAGAGAATATTCGCTACTTTTACATAACCCATTGCAATTTTCGAAAAATCTTATTGTAGGAATGTATAACCCCAAGATTATGAGTGCAAAAACACAATCTGTATGTATTACATATCAGAACATTTTATTCATACTGCTATTCTTTTAAACTATTTTGAAATTTATAAAACACTAAAAGTAGCAGTAATTTCACATTATGGCTTTTGGGAATATAAAAAGTAAGAGAAAAAAATTTCAAAAAAATCAAAGATATTAAATTTAAAAGTACCAAGCTTTTGAAATTATTAATGTTAAATTGTTACATGTATCTTCCAAAGACTGTTTAACAATTTTAAACATATATTTTGCTTTATTATTATGGATCAGATTTTGAAATTCCTTCTTTAGCAGCAAGCATCAACAAAGCTTATGTATTTTTGGCATGATAAAGTTAATGTGTTTTCAAATCAATAGTAGCCTATTGAAATAAAGCTCCCATAGGTATGCACCCTAGCCTACAAAATAGAACAACAAACAATCTTAACAAAACCAATAGATGTGATGGTTTGCAAATGTCTTGTACTGAAGCCAGAGCCAAAATTCTAAAGAATCAGTATACCTAAGCACAACTCATTCAAAGGTTGAATTATTAAGTCATTTCCATTTACTAACAGAATAAGTTCCCAAAGAAATAGAAAATATTTTTTAAAGAATACATAATAGGGTGTTCTAAAGACTAGAAATTGAAAACTATATATAGATTGAGAATAAAGATGCTTAACAAGAAGGAAATATTTCACTAATCTCTAAATTAATACCGATTTCAATAATCTATGTTTAACATGATTACAGAAATCTGGACAGTGGTCAGCTCTGGGGAAATGAATGCAGCTGGAGAGAAGCCTGCGGAAGACTTCAAAGGTAGCGGTTCAGGTGCATGGGTGTTACATGGCTGCTTGTGTCTGTCATTACTCCTGACACCACACGCGTAGGCTACATATGTGTGTCTGTGTAGTACATTGTGTGTGTAATACATTCTGTCGGATATATGAAATATTTTATTATTTTAAAAAAAGGAATTGAGAAAAACAACCCAATCTCAATAAATATTTTTAAAGGGGAAAAATTATTTTTCAAAATCTTCATGGGAAAATTAGTGTATTACTTTGCTGTAATAACTAAAGCTCAGACTCTTCATTCTTTGGCAAGAAAAGTCACAGGGCCTCATAAGCTAATGTTTTATATTATAGATTCAAAACGAAGGAAATAAAAAATAGTGCTTGTGTAAAATTATCACTACTTGTTACAGCAAAAGTATTAATTTTGTAAGAAATGCTTATGCATCTCCATGTGGATAGCTCATACTATGCTGATTAGAAGAGACATTTCTCAGAGTAAACACTATATATAATAAAAGAACATTAGAATATCAAGTAATCTTAAAAATTAATCTAACACACTTACTTTAAAACTAATTTAGGACTTCCATAAACTGTTAGATAGTGGTACAACACAGATCTCTCAACTTTTGTCTAGGATTCTTTGAGTCATCAAACACTACGTCGTGTGTCACCTGTCCCCAGGGGTGGACACTGTGGTGCAAGGCATGAAACCACTTAGGGTGACCCTGTAAAGGAGCCAGAGAGGCTGGGCTCCCTCGCCCATCCACCAGACATTCACAAATCATTAAATAGGTGACAGGTAATGTTAAGAGGTCTGGAAACCAAATGATCAAGAATTTGGCCATGAAGTCATTACAATTTGTCCAGTGGTTTCCCATTGATACAAAAACAAAATCCCAATTCCTTACCGTGACTTCTAAGAACTGACCTAATCTAAGCCCTGCTCGAGTCCCTTCCTGGTCTATTAGCACTACCCTTGTGCACACCACATTCAAGCCACAGCTGTCTCCTACTGCTTGTCTGTCTTGGAAAACTGTCTCCTGAATTTTGAGGTGGGTTGCTGGGTGGGTACACAGTCAGATGGACGAATGAACAAACAGAAAGCAGCAACACAGACAAGTAAACCAACAATGATAACACACTGGAAGCGGACGGAAGTACAGACGCTTCTGACAGGTAGTACTGCCGACTCTGAAATTAAGGACATATGAGTTACAGTTAAAGGTGAATGTTCCATTTTTTTTTATGAGACATAGAAAACTTAAGAAAGTAGGAAAATGTTAAAGTGAAAGGATGGAAAATATATACAAGTTAAATTTTTTTAAAAAGAAAAAAAAAGGAGTGAAGGAGAGGAAGAAAAAGAGGGAGAGAGAACGGGAATGTAGCTTTATTCT
>JAPYYA010004086.1:0-12176 GCA_028533165.1 Leontopithecus rosalia | reverse complement strand
AGTGAAGCAAGCCTGAACTCTGGGTCTTCCACAGCCTAGTGTAAGTGTGATGCTGAAAATGACGTAGAACTGAAAGACCACTGGAGCTGCCTTAAAGCCTAGGATCATAGCTGCTTGCTGGTGCCTGATGCCAGTAGGGCTTGCATGGGTCCTGGGGGTTCCGGGATTAGCCTAAGACCTGGGTACACAAGAGCTGTCATGAAGCCTGAGTTCATGGGGGAAAGTCCAGGAATGAGCTTACTGACACAGGCTTGGACCTTGGGTCTGCTGGAGTATAGAGTCAAAATGGTCATAGGGACCAGCCCAGAGCTTGTGTTCACAGACTCCAATCTTATGATTGATGCCAGGGGTATTGAATTCTTTATAGCATGGTCCAGGGATTGTATTGGCTGGCTTCATCCTGGATGAGCCTGTGCTCTGTATTTGTAAGGACAAACCTGGAGGCTGGCTCCATGGCTGACAGCCTGATAACTAGGGCAGCAGAGGTTGACATGTTGCTGGAATAAACTCAAAATCTCTTGTCATGGGGGCTATCCATGTGTTGGAGACAGTCTGGACCCTGGGATCACTGAAGTTGGCCTAGCAATAGAGCATTCTGGAGACTAAATGCACCTCATAGGCCTGGAGCCTGGAATTGCGGAATCTAGCCTGATGCTAGAATTGGCCTGGAGTCCACAGGTACCACCTTAGAGTTTGGGGCTGTTATAGGTCTACACAGCACTGAAGTACATATGAGTAGGCTCAGTGTAGGTGTTCTAAGAAGAGTCCGATGCTCATTTTCTTTTCCTACCCCCAAGCAGAGTGTGTATCTTCTCAGTTTGTGCTGCCCAGGGTTGGGGGAGTGGTGATGTGGGTAATGTAAAACTATCCTTTCTACCCTCTTGATTGTGTACATGTGTCTGTGTGTTTCTGCCTGTAGTATACCCAGGTGCTGTGATCCCTCACCTGCTTTCATTAACTCTTCTAAAGATATTTTGCACATGCCTAATTGTTTGAATTGATATTTCTGTTGAGGGAAAAATATTGCTGACATCTGTGCTTTGCTTTAGAATTTTTGTTAAAAAGATAAATATCCTTCAGTTGTAAGACATGGCCAAGATTTATAGATAAAAGCATTTCTAATTCTTGGGTTCAGAACATATAATGCTGATGCAAAGTACATAATAAAGATAAATATGGTGTCTAATCTTCATGCTACTGCCTTGAGACATTTTTCCAAGAATGTTAAATATATCAACCCATTTAATTTTCAAAACAACATCTCAAGATTGATATTTATATTCTGACGAAAGAGAAAACTGACATAAAAAGTACATAATTTGACAAAGATAATATGTCTAGGTTATGATTGAAGAAGCATTTAAAAGCAGTCAGTTTGGCTTAAGAATTTAAGATTTAATTACTAAATCACATGATTTCTTGAAAGAAAAAGGAAAAGCTCCATAAAAAAGAAATATTTTCTCCACATTTTTCCTTCTAATACAATTCAGCATATTTGCTACAAACAGTACAGAGAAAATCATAGTTTGCCTAATACTGTATACTATTTAATAATCTATCAAATAAATTCAATTGTTTATAATGATTTCATAGAAACCTATATATTTTCTTCCTGTCAGACACAAAACCAGTTTATTATATTTATTTTTATCTACTCCAGAATAGGCAGAATTAAGATAATCAGGGTAGAATAACTAAAAGGGTTGGCATAGATTACAAAGAGTCTTACACTTCTCAGCTTTTTATAAATAAGTAAGCATAAATTTTTGTTCAAAGAATCAGGTAAATTCTAGCTCTTCCACTCAGAAAGATGGAGATATATGTGAACACATCTGCATTTCTTGGTTCACTGAATTTTTATATGTCACTCAACTAGAGGAAAAGAAAAAAAGAGTGTCTATATAGTATAAATAATATCTGGCCTTTTCTAGGTTTCTACTTGTTTTCATTATTGTAAATATTTACTAGTATAAGAAAAACATATAAAAATTTGTTGGCTCCATTGATATAGTCAACTAAGTTTATATTACGTGATGAAAATATGTAGATATGATAGGATTCTATTTGGTAAAATTTTTCTCCCTAGTAAACAAGTAGAATATAATTAGATTGAATTCTAAATTATTTATTTAAATGAATACTTTCATAATCATATACTCTCTCTGATTCTTTTAGCTGTGGTCTAATACTCCAAACTTTCATTACATTTCTGGTGCCTCAGTCCTCCCTCTGTATATTTTAAATTGGATAATATAATTTACTTTAGTATTTCAAATTTTCTTCTGAATCCTTTCTACAGGATTAATCTAATTTTTATGCTCAGCAAAATCTAAGTCAAGAAAGAATTCCTCCTGAGCTTAATTGAAGCCTGGGGTTATGTGTACTAGCTTCAATGTCCAGGGCACTAACTTGACTTGGAGGAGAAAGAGTTAGAGTGAGGACTATAGTACCAGAATTTGACAGAACAAGATGCATTTCCTTTAAGGTTTTATTTAACTTTGGAGTATATATTTTCAGACACACTTCAGGCTATTTAAATGCAGACTATGGATTTTTCATGAAATTATGTTTTAAACAAACAGGAAGGAAGAGAATACTGCATTATGTGGAAAAAATTACATTTACTAAATTTTCCATCAGTTGTCATGACAACCCTGATATCTCCATAATATGTAGACTATTAAATATTGAACTAGATGTGCTTAAAAAAAAGATACTAACATTCATGGAGTTATTTTCTGTCAGAACTCTTTGAAAGATTATTTCAAAGATTATCAGAATTATTATGCTTCAATAAACAATCTGTGATCTTTACGTTATTTCTTTAGATCACAAAATGGGTGAGAAAATTGTGAGAAACACCTCAAAATGTCAGGATTTAATATATTTTCTTTAAATGTCATGTATTTCAAACATCACCAGATGCTTAAGTCCTATCTGTGGAATCTGCAACTGCTGTTGTCCAGCTAATATCTCCAGTGACTGCGAATTTATCATGTCTGTTTGAAAGTTTCTTCAAAGTAAAGAAATTCTGTAATTAGAACACTCTCCCAATATTCTCCTTTTACCTTTCACCCATTTTTCTTTCTTTTGTAGTTAGAAGTAAAACACCTTCCAAATTACTACCTTTATAATGCTTAAAGCTAGCTTATGTTTGACCCAAGCTCTCCAATCACTGGATTAAGTAATACAATTTCCAACAACTATGTTTATAAAGATAATTATAAATTTTTATCTAATCATAAAATTTTTATGTAAGTTAGGGATTGTATTTTATACTGGATTTGCATTTAGAGAGCATACATTCCTTTCATCATTTTATTTTTAATTAATTCAGAAATATTGAGTTTATAATTATTTATAGATTATAACCCCATGACTTCTAAAACACATTTGGCCTTTAAAAGAGGAATCTCTTTGGAAACTATCACCACTTTCTATATGTCATCTTCATAACACCCAATTTTTATTTGTCCATGTTAGTCAGTCTGGCTTATTAAAGCCTGCTTCTCTCTGCTGGTCATGCCATCCTTCCTAAAGTCAAAATATGTAAGAATTTTAACTGAAGAATAATTAACTAGGTCAATATTTATTGACATTCAATAATATGTCAACAACTATTGGGAGAAAAAAGATGAGCACAATACATACATAGAGACTTTAGTTGTTCAATCATACCACAACTATAGACAAAATGGACACCCTGTGGCTAGTTGAGACACTCAAGTTAGAGCAGAACCAGGTTGAGTGTCAATAAATGTTGACTGAATTGATTTTTGAAAATTCATAAATGTAGGGGAAAATAAAGGTCTCTATAGACAAGCTGACTGGAAAGGCTTTGGAGTTTTCAGTATATCTCTAAAACTGCTTGACATCTGTCCCATAATATACAAATTGTTGAAAGAATCAACTGAAGATAAAATCATTTTAAACCATATTGCTATCAGACCAATTATTTGCAAAATTTCAACCTCAAAGCATAAAGTCTCTCATAGGTCCCTTGTGTCAACTCATTTTATGTGTCTGGGAACTAATACATATCTACATGGAATTACAGAACCATTACTTTTTTGTGACAATTCACACTCCAAAAGACAAAGCTCTGACCTGGCACAAAGTGAATGAGATTTTTTCCTAGTCAAAACAAGACAGAATACATGGCAAAAAACAGACATCACTCCTGAGCAATAAATCACAGCATATTCTTGCTAAATTCTGAAAGCCTTTCATGGTGTTTTTAATAGCTCTGTTTTACTCACTGAAAATATAAATGAAGAATTTTAATACATTAATTTATGGAAAATTTAATCAAAAAAATGTAATAATTGCAGGAGTACAAAGACCAAGATTCTAACATAGCTCTGTTATATACAGTTCATAGTGGTGAGATCACCTACCACTTTGGTTTGGTGGGCTAAATGTTCATGTTTCTGAAATGATGAAGTGGGAATATCAAAATCAGACAAATGTTAGCTGTGCTAGGTATACACGATTTTGTTCTAATTTTTTTAATGTGACAATTACTCTCATTTGGCAGAACTGAACCAGTCAATTTTGTTGATTCATGTGCAAAGTTAACAAAGTCAATGTTCCGATTTAAAGATCCACAGCGGGCCAGTTAGCTTTGCCCAGAAAGTTTTGTCCTAATGCAATAAATTGTACTTGGTCATAATCCTGAATAGCTGTATTTCAAATGTCTTCTCTTATAACAGTGGAAGCTAGGTAAGATGCACATTATTCTCACTTATGGAAAAGAAATATATGATACAATTTCTCATTTAGGCCAGATCATCAGTATAATGTCCCATGTGAATGAAAGTGTATTTTGCAAGCATTCTTTTTTAAAAAGTATTTTACTAATTCTTATCTTTATTTTAATTATTTTTAGATTATCTTATTAAAGAATAATAAATATGTGCTTGTATCACACATGTATTATATCATCTTATATAGAGCATTACTTGTCATTTAAAATATACTTTAATATAAAAACTTTAGCATTTTATGAACTTCTTAGATTAATTTGAGCCTGTAGTGCTTGAACAGGTTCAGGTATCTTTGCTACCACATTAAAATCAATAACTTTATTTTCAATAAATAAAGACACTGTATTTTCAAGTCAGAAAAGGTATCTTCAAGTCAGAAAAGCATCATTCAAAAAATATAAATATTAAATATATGCCAAAATTGTGTCCCCTTTTGTCAATGTTTTTGTATAAAATCTTTATTTTAAAAATTATCTGGATGAATATTCCTGTCTCAAGAATATTAAACATTAAATTTTGTGCTTATAATTTTCATAAAAAGGAATATGTTTGTAGAAGTATATTTTGGTGACCAAATTCTCCATTTTAAAGAAGTCTAGAGTACTTACATTTGAACTAGTTCTTATTTTTTATATTATATGTACATCATTAGCATTGTACAAAATTTGTAAATGCTTTTTAAGAATGCATTAAGAAGATTGTAACCCTATGCCTACCAAGGTAAAATTAAATAGAACAGAGATCTCCATCCCTTTCTAATACTAAAATTTTATAGAAATTACAATCCTCACATAGTAATTCAGTGAATATTTAGTGTTGTGCTATAGCTTCTTTGGATAATCACATCTATCAGAAACACATATTTTTGCCCCCTTCGATGTACATCTTGCATAAGAAAATAAGATTATTGAACACCATCTATTCATTTTCAAATTTTATTCTCATGTGTTATAGTAAAGTTAAAATGGAGGCTGAGCTTGAAAATTCCTGAGAAAACAAAAACCACCTATGTCTATTTTTTTTTTTTGAGAGGACTTTTGCTCACTTCCCAGGCTGGAGTGCAATGGCAGGATCTCAGCTCACTGCAATCTCTGCTTCCTGCGTTCAAGTAATTCTACTGCCTCAGCTTCCCAAATAGCTGGGATTACAGGTGCCTGCCACTAGGCAGGCTAATTTTTGTATTTTTAGTATAAATGGGGGTTCGCCATATTGGCCAGGCTGGTTTCAAACTCCTGACCTCGCCGCCTAGGTCTTATAAAGAGCCTTAAGTGTGCTTAAACTGAAAACATGAGCAAAACTTTATGGGGCATTTCTGGTAAATGCTTACTTTAGACAGAAATAAAGCGTAACCTCAGCAAAATCATAAGAAGTCAACTAACATGATTACGTGACCAGAAACTTTTCAAAAAGGTGACCCCAAAATGGCAATTTTGTAATTGCAACCAATCAAATTATTTATTTTGCTTTTGCATTCACTCAATAAATACTTCTCTGATGCTTTGTCATGGGAATACTAAACCTCTTTCAGCTTGGTGTTTCCCAATAAATGAATTACATCTTATTTAAATAAACTCTTTAAAACTGTATCGTTTCTCAGAGTTTTTCATTTACACAATCCCTAAGAAGAATAAACTGGCTTGAGGGTAAAACATTCTTGGGTCAACTGTCTAATCATGCAACTCTGATACATTCTATTTATCAACACCTGTTTTCTTCTAACCTTGTTACTCCTCCCTATAAAATAAAAGATAGTAAAAGATAATGTCTAACCTTTGAGATGCCTTCAGATCTTATAGTCTGAAATCATTTTTCTTCTTGTTTTGCTTTTATAAACATATAATCTCTGATTCAAGAATAAGGAGATTGGGTAGAATGACCAATCAACTAGTAAACGTAAAATAGTTATTGTAATCATAGCAGTAACAGTATTAACTAATAAATTCCTTGATTGCTCCCTAACTGACTTTAGGAATTGCAACAGAGTAATTCAGTTATATTATGCCAGGTTCCATAAACCTGGCATATATAAACCTAGTAATAACAAGACAGATCCAAAATTTTCGTGACTTAGAAGAACACAGCTATAGTGCACTCTCATTTCAAATTTATTATGAGTCTGAAGAACCAATTTAGGCATGCTTCTTCAGGTGTTGCTTCTGTGTGTCAGGCATCCTTAATCTCCTAGGACCATTGTAACAAAGGAGCTTCTATAATTGTTATGGCAGTGCAAATTAGATGCTGTGACAACTTTAAATTTCACCTTAGCACTACCATTCTGGGAAATAGGGGCAGCTGAAGAAATCCTCTATTCTTTATGTTCTAGGAAACAGTATACTGCAAAGAAACATCCTTCCCCTGCACAATTTAGATGAGACTTAGATATGGCCTCATCAATAACTCTGAGAAAGTCAGACACTGATCCTCCAAATTCCCATTCTTTATGCTTGATAAGTGATAAGCCAAACTGCTTGTCCCACTAGCCAAACTTTGATTAAAGACACTCTCATTCCCCCAGGCTCCTGAACTTTGGCACACCCTCAGCCTGACCCAGGATGCAACCTCTCCTTAAAAGTCCCTAAGAAGAATAAACTGGCCTCAGGGTAAAACATTCTTGGATCTACTGTTCAATCATGCAAGTCTCATACATTCTATTTTTTAACACTTGTGTTTTTTTCTAGATTTGTTAACTCCTCCCTATAAAAGAAAAGAAAATGTCTAACCTTTGAGACATTTTCAGATCCCTATTGCAATAATTTCCATCCTTCTCTTACAGCAGTCCCTTCTACCCTCCACCCTTCCCTCTGCAATAATCCATTTGAATTAAATTCCCCATACTAGAGCTACAAATGGATTTGTCATACAGCATTTGGTTATTTTCTGTTTTTTGTTTGTGTGTTTTCAGCTTGACAGCTTCTATTAAAAAATGGCATAATTAATTCTACTCACATTTTTTTGGAACGAAGCAATCCACATAACTATGCTTGACCTTAATGTCAAGAAAATGTTCTCTCCAATGCCCAGAAAGACTAAAAATCATTATGTCCTCTGTGCAATGCACAACTTTGTGACGAATTTTTTTTACTGCAAAGAGATAACATATCATGTATTACAACTCTCACAAAATAACAATTTCCTAAACAAAAACTTAGACTTGTATTATTTTTCTTACAGGCTTCAATACAGTTGATCATAGTCCACTCAAGACACAAACTCCTGGGCTCAAGCAATCCTCCCACCACAGCCTTTTAAGTATCTGGGACTACAGGTACCTGCAACTATAAGGAGCTAATTTTAAAATTTTTCTATTCTAGAGACAGGGTCTCATTAGGTTGACCCAACTGGTTTTGAACTCCTGGCTTAAAGCAATCCTCCTGCCTCGGCCTCCTAAAGTACTGAGTTTACAGGCATAAGGCACCACACCTGTCTGTACTTGTTTACTGGTCAAAACACCTACTCTTCCTAATGCCATAGCATTATTTTAAACTTTACTTATATCTGCTTCAGTTTTCTTTCAAGTTTGACACCTTTCTGTCTTGTTACCCAACATGATGTCTTGATATTCTAAATTTAAAACAAATGTACTCTGTAGAATGCAACCTTAAAATTTTTTTATAAGGTTGTCACAACTACATAGTCATCCCAATAATGACTTTTGAAACAGAAACACGATAATGAAAGAATACGATAATGTCAATTTATCATTAATTTTTGAACAGTCACAAAAGTAATTATATTCTAAACATAACTTAGACTGAGAGTCAGCAAATTATGGCTGTATGGTTTTCGATAGTTCCAGCTGGTTTTTCACAGCCCCGAACTACAACTGTTTTTTTTTCTAAATGATTTAATGTTACAAAACAACTACCACCACAGGAAAAAAGTAAAGCAGAATACATTTTATGAACTCAGAAAGTCAACCCTTTGTTAACTACTGACAATGTGATCCTTTGAACTAAAATTTTGCTTTTCCCTGACTTAGATAATTATATGTCAGAGTCTGAACAAATTATACTAGTGACTAATTTTAAGTCATTTCTACATTTAAGGGAAGAGTTGGATATATGGTAAACGTTATATTTAAAATATATATCATTTCAAAATGTTTGTATTAATTCACTTTTAGAGTTTAAATCCATATAAACCTTACATAAATGTTATCTATGTAAATATCTACTACTTTGTTATTTCAAGTTGCTAGTAAAAATATCTTACCACTGTTTAAATGTATTAAATAAATTTCTAGTATAATTATGTGTAATGTAAAATGTTAGGACATTACAAATAAAATATTTGTAAGTAAAGACATGAATTTCTAATATTTTGAAATTGTATTTCTCAGCTTTTTTGTCTTAACAACAAACCTCATTTGAGTCCATATGGTAAATAAACTTTACTTCAAGTACAGTTAACTTTAACCAGGGTTCAATTATGCCACTAGATGGAGCATTTAGCACTGTGGAGAGCTCTGTAAGAAAGCTCTCTCTTTTTTTAAAATAGATTTTAAAGGGGAAATATTTGAAAGATGTTACCAACAAAGAAATTCTCCCTAACTTTTGAGAAAAGCATTTCAACAATGTTACTACTTTACAGTCAAAATTTATTTTTCAGGGTGTGAAAACTGTTACGAAAGTTGAAAAGTCAGAATTTATTAAATAAAAATTTTAATAATATTATAAATTGTCTTTTCAGTAGTATTCTCAGTTTCCTCTGATTTGACATATGTTACAATATAAATGTGTTTTTGTGATGTTTTGAGAACAAAGAAATGCTGTTACTACTAACATTCAAAAATGGCAATTTTTAGCAATGATAATGGAATCTGTGTGGGTTGGCACTAGTGCCAGGAAAATAAAGAAAGAAGAAAAAGAGACAGTTGAGCATCAATGAAAAAGAAACAACAGTGGATGCTGCATTGTCTGTGGATGTTGCATGGCTGTGAAATAACTGTACAGCAAAGAGTTCTTTCAGATGCCTTAGCCTAAGATCAATCACAGTGGCTGGAGGCCCTGGGGTAGAAGGTGAGAGTCTATTGGCTCAAGCCATAGGGTTGAACAAAAGCATGCTGTTTCTCATTCATCAGGCTCCATTTTAACCTATTTTCTTCAGCCCACTCATCAGTAAACAGGATAAACAGAAATCGTATTTCTAAAAATTGGCTTTTGTTCAGGTTAATTTATGTATCTTCAAACTTAAGCCTCACCAACTCTCTAACACCCATAATTTAGCCCTCTTCCAATGTGCAGCTGTTAAATGAGGTTGGAAGTAATTTCGTCACATGATGCTAAAAAGCGCTGAGTATTATCAGAAAGGGAAAACATCAAATGAGTGAGTCTGTTTGCTGTGTTGATCAGCATTCCTCAAATTCTAATGGATGGATCATACTGTCAGAGGCCCCGCTCATTGGCTTCTAAAGTGAAAATCAGACCTATTGACTAGCGCAGACATGAACGTATATGAGAGAAAGCATTTAAAGTAGAACAAAAATTATATTTTTTTCTCCCTGGAAAAAAGCCATGAATTTTCTGAATGAAGACTTTCAGGCAAGACAGGATGCAAAACTGCCAAGTGTGAAAATGATTACAAATGACAGCTGATGCGGAAAAGTGTTAACCATAAAAAATTTCTTAGTTTTAGGACTACATTCTATGACAACATAAATCTACCCACATCACATAGTATTCCAGAACAAAGGATAGTAATTACTTAAATACTTACTTGTAAATTTAAAAAAGAATATTCCTTCCATAAGGTTTATTTTTAAGAGTTTATTAAAAAATATTGTTTAACATAAATTGTACACATAGTGTGAGGTAGGCATTTATAATAAGACTTAAGTAGTTATTTTAGGAATAATTATATTTAGGAGAATATAATCATGCTTTTTAATTAAACTCTAAGATATATTTTATTTGGCTTTCTCTGAAGTATTAAATCTATATTCAAGTTTTACAAATCCTCTTTCATGCTTTGCAGGTCAGAATTCATCTAGATTGAGATGGCCATAACTTTCTTCTTTTATAATTATTGACTCAGCAAAATTTCCATGTGAAAATGATAAATAAAACAACAGTGTTACAAATTAAAAATGCATAAACTTTAAAAGTAATTTAAGAACAGGGTGATGGTTATAGATCATAGAAAAATAGATATATGTCTTACAAATGAATATGATACTCTTAAAATTATTGGCACTGGGCATTTGGCTTTTTACGTTTTTGATCTGGTGAAGATAGGGAAATTCATTAGCTGATCAAACTGTGGACAAATAAATTTAGTTCAGAGATAAAACTCATGTCTTTACTTGGATGAGAAAATTTAATTTACATATTGTCATAAATTATCCATTGGAAATTTCTTTCCTTATAAAGATCAGTTGCACATGTTTTAAAAAGCAAGCATTTAGAGTTTGAAGGCCCTTACTTGAAATATATAGAGAATGTTATCTCACAAGTTAGTAATGATTGCATATTATGATGAATTACTTTTGGTCTTTCCTTATTATTATTATGGTAGTATTGTGATGTAAATATTTTTATTTTGAACACATTTTGATTACTGCATATATTTTAATAATTTCAGTTAATAAAATGTAATATTCTGGAATCTGTAATAGAAATAAGGATAGAAATGAAATTACAGTTATACTCTACTCTATGCTAGGTGGTATAATAGGCTCTGATAATACAAAAGTGAAAAAAAATCAACGTTTCACCTAAAAATAATAGAAAAAAAGCCCAGGTACAGATGGGTTCACAGCCGAATTCTACCAGATACACAAAGAAGAACTGGTACCATTCCTTCTGAAACTATTCCAAATAATCCAAAAAAAGAGAGTCCTTCCCAATTCATTTTATGAGACCAACATCATCCTGATACCAAAACCTGGCAGAGACTCAACAAGAAAACAAAACTTCAGGCCAATATCCATGATGAACATAGATGCAAAAATCTTCAATAAAATATTGGCAAGCCAATTGCAACAGCACATCAAAAAGCTTATTGATCATGATCAAGTAGGATTCATCCCGGGAATGCAAGGCTGGTTCAACATACGCAAGTCTATAAACGTAATTCACCACGTAAACAGAACCAAAAACAAAAACCACATGATTATCTCAATCAACACAGAGAAGGCCTTTGACAAAATTCAACAGCCCTTTATGCTAAAAACACTCAATAAACTCGGTATTGATGGAACGTATCTCAAAATAATAAAAGCTATTTACGACAAACCAACAGCCAATATCATACTGAATGGGCAAAAACTGGAAGAATTCCCTTTGAAATCCAGCACTAGACAAGGATGCCCTCTCTCACCACTCCTATTCAATATAGTACTGGAAGTTCTAGCCAGAGCAATCAGGCAAGAAACAGAAATAAAGGGTATTCAAATAGGAAAGGAGGAAGCCA